>SJYW01028439.1:0-12649 GCA_006410735.1 Raphicerus campestris | reverse complement strand
AACACCACAGTTCAAAAGCATCAATTCTTCAGTGCTCAGCTTTCTTCGTAGTCCAACTCTCACATCCATACATGACTACTGGAAAAACTGTAGTCTTAACTAGATGGATCTTTGTTGGCAAAGTAATGTCTCTGCTTTTGAATATGGCTCTTGTTTAGTTAACTGAAAAAGACAGTTATGAGGAAATATGTGTATATATCTTGAACATTTTTTAGTTGTACCTTAATTCATCACATCTACTGCTTGTACTTCCACATTGTTTTTCTTGCATAAACCACTCAATATTGTCATTTATGAATTCTAGACTTAGTTTCTCAAATAGAACAAGAACTGAAAGACACTTGAGAAGATCCCTAAGGGCAGAATCTTTTTAGAATTTTACATTGTATCCTCCATTTTTAATGGTAGTGTGCTGCTGCTAAGTCACTTCAGTCATGTCCGACTCTGTGTGACCCCATAGACGGCAGCCCACCAGGCTCCCCCATCCCTGGGATTCTCCAGGCAAGAACACTGGAGTGGGTTGCCTTTTCCTTCTCCAGTGCATGAAAGTGAAAAGTGAAAGTGAAGTCACTCAGTTGTGTCTGACCCTCAGCAACCCCATGGACTGCAGCCCTCCAGGCTCCTCCATCCATGGGATTTCCCAGGCAAGAGTACTGGAGTGGGGTGCCAAATTTTTTTAAAGTACTTTGCCTTTATTGACTTTTTAAAATTATAAATTTTAATATAATACATCTTCTATTTTATTGATTTAGGTATTATTTGATTAAATTGCATAAGAACAATGGTAGGCATAAACAGGTTGGCACAAACACATCTGATTTGATTCAACAGTTGAATTGTATGGGCTTCCCTGGTAGCTCAGATGGTGAAGAATCCACCTGCAGTGCAGGAGACCTGGGTCATGAAGATCCCCTGGAGAAGAAAATGGCAACCAACTCTAGTATTCTTGCCTGCAGAATCCCATGAACAGACCATTGGGTCATCTAGAGTTGAACACAACTGAGCAACTAACATTTATTTACAATTCAACAAATGGGAAATATAAGCCTGAGTGAAGTCCTGAATGTTCAGTCTCATGTGGGCATATATTTTGTAGAGAGAATTTATAGGTTAATCTGGGAAATTGAAAACTACTTCTTGCTGTTAAATTAACTATACTAGCTCCAGTATTCTTGCTTGGAGAATCCCAGGGACGGGGGAGCCTGGTGGGCTGCCGTCTACGGGATCATACAGAGTCGGACAAGACTGAAGTGACTTAGCAGCAGCAGCAGCAATAATGAAAGTGACAGGTGATGGCTTTAGGAAGCTGGGAAAAAAAAAAAAAACCTTTTTCAGAAATTCCTAGGAAAGGCTTTGTTCAATAAAATCATAATATGCATGTTTTTTTCAGCATATGAGATGCTCATGTTTATACTTTTATTGCTAGTTAAAAGTCATTACTAGGCTGGATTGCCATTACCAAAGCCTACATGTTTCCTAGAGCTATTTTGTTTTTTCAAATTTAAAATTCAAGACTGAAAGCTTCCTCTCACATAATCTCTGAGATAACAATATACATATTACCTGGCTGTTATTGTTCTTCGACATCTAAGAGATTTGTGAAACTCATTTGTGTTCTCTGTGAGAACACACTACTTTCAGTCCTTTCATTTTCACTCTGGGGAAGAGATGGAAGAGATGGTGTGTGTGAGAAAACCAAAGGTTAACCAGGAAATCTTTGAAGAAGATGATAATTTGTCAGGTAGATATTATAAAATGATTTTGAAAAGAGAAGGCATCCCTTCTTTGAATCTAAAAAGGAAATAAAGCCTTTTTCAGCTCATATTCTCTAATAAAGAAAACTGTTATGCTTTGTGCAAATTTAAACTACTACATAAAGGCTCAAAGTAAGTTATCAGTTCAGCTCAGTTGCTCAGTCGTGTCTGACTCCACGGACTGCACCGTGCCAGGCTTCCCTGTCCATCAACAACTCCCAGAGCCTACTCAAACTCATATCCATCACATCAGTGGTGCTATCCAACCATCTGATCCTCCGTTGTCCCTTTATCCTGCCTTCAATCTTTCCCAGCATCAGGGTCTTTTCCAATGAGTCGCTTCTTTGCATCAGGTGGCCAAAGTATTGGTGTTTCAGCTTCAAGTATCAATCTTTCCAAGGAATATTCAGGACTGATTTCCTTTAGTCCTGAATGACAAGTTCCATCTCCTTGCAGTCCAAGGGACTCTCGAGAGTCTTCTCCAACACCACAGTTCAAAAGCATTAATTCTTCAGCACTCAGCTTTCTTTATAGTCCAACTCTCACACCCATACTTAGTGGTACCCTATTACATAAATGGTTGGCTGATTGCTGCTGCTACTGCTAAGTCGCTTCAGTCGTGTCTGACTCTGCGCTACCCCATAGACGGCAGCCCACCAGACTCCCCCATCCCTGGGATTCTCCGGGCAAGAACACTGGAGTGGGTTGCCATTTCTCATTTATAAAAGCATTGGAATTCACACATTTTAAAATGTAAATTAAATGTGTCGCTTCATCAGTACATGATGACTTTTGAAAACTAGGTTCGTGAATTATTCTGACCTAGGTATGTCATCTCCTGCCCTTGAAAGAGTCCTGTAAAAAGAAATATAGCTATTGTATGAATTCTTCTGAAACTGATTATTCTTTAAGTAAATATTCTTACCTTCATTCCTCACCTTCTCATTCTAACTGTTGGCCTTTTCCTTATTTTTTACTGTTGATTAGTTCCTTTATGTAATAGAGTGATAGTGAAAGTGAAGTCACTCAGTCATGTATGAGTCTTTGCAACCCCATGGACTGCAGCCTACCAGACTCCTCTGTCCATGGGATTTTCCAGGCAATAGTACTGGAGTGGATTGCCATTTCCTTCTCCAGGGGATCTTCCCAACCCAGGGATCGAATCCAGGTCTCCCGCATTGTAGACAGATGCTTTATGGTCTGAGCCACCAGGGAAGTCCACTCCAAACGTATACATCTCATAAACAACCTGTGAATATTTCTCATTAATCAACAAAGGGAAATTAAGGTTGTAGATCAAACTAAATCTGTTAATCAGTTTCTCTTAAAGAGATTACCCTATTTATCTGGGTTGACCTCGTGTAATTACAGAGGTCTTTATATGCAGGGAAAGCAGAAAGGAGTCTCAGAGTAAAGGGACCTGAAAGGCACTGCATAGACCCAACTTTGTGGGCTTTGAATCATTAGGAAGTGGAGTCCTCAAGCCACAGAGTGTGGAAGATGTTAAAAGCAAAAACCAGCAAAGAAGTCTATTTCTCCTGGAGATTCTAAAAAGGAATACCCAGCTGACACCTTTGATTCTTGTCACCCAATAAAATCTGTGTCAGATTTCTGACCTATAAACCTGTTAGGCAATAAATTTATGTTGGTTTAAGCCAGGGTGATTGTAGTAATTTTTTATGGCAACAATAAAATCTAATACATCTACTAGTGTTTGAGAAAGAAAAATGAGGATGAAAACTCAAGACAGTCCATCCAAAGAAAGATTTAGTGTGGGTTAAAGTTGCAAGGCTTGCTGACAGGAAGATAAAAGACCATCATGGAATTTCAGCCTTTGCTCTCAGTGTTTCACATTAATACAGAAAATCTACAGGGTACTATATCTAATGAAAGGACCTGAAAAATACTTCAAACAACTTACTTTTGTTCAGGTCTGCATCTAGTCTGTACACTTTACTATAGTTAGAGTGATCTTTTCACAAAACAAACTTAATTGTTTGTTTCCCTTCACAGTCCATGTCATGGTTCTCCATTCCCTAGAGAATAAAATCCAAAGAAGGAGCGTGGCTCTCAAGGCCCCTCTATAGCAAAAGGTTCTACTGAAGCTTTCTGTCATGCTTCTCTTTCCTTTGAACCTTATTATGTTCAGCCACAGTAACATACTTTTGGTGTATGAATCCAGCATAGTATTTTGTACATCTTTCCTTCCTACATGTCATTTCCTTTACCACCAATGTCCTTCTAGATCATTGTATGTGCTGGCAAACCCCTTGTGAATTCTTCAAAACTTAACTTAAACATTAAATTTTCTGGAAAATCAAGGAATTTTATAAAGGGAAATTATTTGGTCTGTCCTTTAATGCCGCATTGTGATTTATATACCTTGCAATATCAAAATTATTTCTTTCCATGTCATTCTTTTATGGAAGCTTCTTTAGGGCAGCAACTGGACCTAATAATACATCTGTGGGAATTCAGTAACTCACCTATATTAATAGTATGTCTTCAATATGTAAATACTGACTGAACAGTATGTTATCTGATCTGGCCAGCACACCACAGAGATGTCTTTTTTTTAATGTGTTTATTTTTATTTGAAGGATATTTGCTTTATAGTATTAGGTTGGTTTCTACCAAACATCAACATGAATCAGCCATACAGAGATGTCTTTAAAAATGATAGTTTCTGATTCCGAGGCCAGGTTTTACTTATATTCTGCCTCTATAAATTTAAGTAACATAAAAAATCATTTTACACACCTAGGACACATTTTGCATTTTTAAATAAAATTCTGATACTAACTTACTTTGTTTGATACTACTTCTATTTCTAGCCATTAATTTAATGCATGCAATTTCATGATTTTATTGTGTCAAAAATGAAAACAATGAAATATAGTTGTCCCTTTCTCAGTTATCCACAGGAGTTTGGTTCAGTGACCTCCACAGATAGATACTCAAATCAGTGATCGTCTTGTCCCTCACATCCCATGAGCATACATATCAAAAATTACCTTAAATGTACATGGATTAAATGCACCAAACAAAAGACATAGATTGGCTGAATGAATACAAAATCAAGACCCATATATATACTGTCTATAAGAGAACCACTTCAGATCTAGGGACACATAAAGACTGAAAGGGGAGGGTGAAAAAGTATTCCATGCAAATGGAAGCCAAAAGAAAGCTGGAATGGTACTACTCATATCAGACAAAATAGACTTTAAAATACAGGCTATTCTAAAAGATAAGAAAGGATAATGCATAATGACCAAAGGATGGATCTAAAAAGGACATACAGCAATTGTAAATATGTTGTTTCTTCTTGATGTTCAGTCATTAAGCCATGTCCCATTCTTGGCGATCCCATGGACTGCAGCTTGCCAGGCTCCTCTGTCCTCCACTATCTCCCAGAGTTTGCTCAAATCCATGTCCATTGAGTCAGTGATACTGTCTAACCATCTCTTCCTCTGCCACCTGCTTCTCCTTTTAGCCTTCAATCATTCCTAGCTTCAGGATCTTTTCCAAGAGTCAGCTCTTTGCATCAGGGGACCAAAGGATTGGAGCTTCAGCTTTAGCAACAGTCCTTCCAATGAATATTCAGCGTTGATTGGTTTGATCTCCTTGCAGTCCAAGGGACTCTCAAGAGTCTTCACTATTATCACTGTTTGAAAGCATCAGTTCTTTAGTGCTCAGCCTTCTTTATAGTCCAACTCTTACATCCATACATGACTACTGGAAAAACCATAGCTTTGACTATATGAACCTTTGTTGGTAAAGTGATGTCTTCTTTTTAATACTCTCTCTAGGTTTGTCATAGCTTTCTTTCCAAGGAGCAAAGTGTCTTTTGATTTCTTGTTTCATTCACCGTCTATAGTGATTTTTGGAGCCCAGGAAAAGAAAGTCTGTCAGTGCTTCCAATTTTTCCCCTCTGTTTAGGGACCAGATGCTATAGTCTTCATTTTCTGAACGTTGAGTTTCAAAATAGCTTTTTGACTCATCTCTTTCACTTTCATCAGGAGGCTCTTTAGTTCCTCTTTGCTTTCTGCCATTAGAGTGATATTATGTACATAGTCTCAGGTTGTTGCTATTTTTCCCAGCTATATTGATTCCAGCTTGTGATTCATCCAGCTTAAAGTCCATAGGGTTGCAAAGATTCAGACACAACTGAGCAACTAAGCACAGCACAGCACATGAAAACACTGACTACCATCCAGAAACTTTAGACTGGAAATATGGTAATATTTCAGTTTATTGAATACATTGCTTAGATGCCCACTATTGAATCTGGGTAAAGCTAACTTGTTTTGGAATGGCTTGAAAGACAGTAAAAGGTGTGTTTCAGAATGTATCTTCAGAATTTGAATTCTGTCACATTTCATAGATTATTTGCCAGGAATATTTTTGCTCCTTTTGTTTTAAGGGCCCTTTCAAAGTAATCTGATATAGCTACTGATATTTTCACCAAAAAAGAAACGTCCTGTGAGAAACCTATCATCTTAAACATACCAGACATATCTCCCATTGTGCATCAACAAGTTGGCTTTATGATTTTTAGAGCCTGTCTCCAGTGTATGGGCTTCCTTGGTGGCTCAGATGGTAAAGCGTCTGCCTGCAGTGCAGGAGACCTGGATTCAATCCCTGGGTTGGGAAGATCCCCTGGAGAAGGAAATGGTAACCCACTCCACTCCTCTTGCCTGGGAAATTCCATGAACAGAGCAGCGTGGTAAGCTACAGTCCATGGGGTTGCAAAGAGTCAGACACCACTGAGCCACTTCACTTTCTTTCTCTTTCTTCAGTGTATTTATTTAGAACAAAATTAGTCTATAGGACCTAATCATGTAGATGTGCTAGAGACTTACCAAAGAGCATCCCTTTTTAGGAACCACAAAGGCATTCTTTCTGTATATATCATGTAAGCTTCTCATCTCCTTCCTATACTAATCAGCCCATGTGCTCAATCATGTCTCACTCTTTGCAAACCCATAGACTGTAGCCTACTCTCCTCTGTCCATGGGATTTCCCAAGCAAGAATACTGGAGTGGGTTGTCATTTCCTCCTTCAGGGGCTCTTCCCAACCCAGGGATCAAGCCTGCATGTCTCCTGTCTCCTGCCTTGCAGGCAGATTCTTTACCACTTACTAGATGCCAGATAACTTGATATATTCTCTCTTCTTGTGTCTTTCAAGAAATTCTTGTACTAGATTTTTACTTTCTTTAAGATTAAGATATGTAGCAGTTCTCTTTGTTTTTTTAAGTATATGCATTTACAGTGTACAGTGACTTCTGATTGATTCCATGTATTTGGAGCTTCTCCTTGATAGTTTTAGTGAAACTACAGCTGTTGCTTTCCCTAGGTGTGGAGTGCATGTAACTTTTAAAGGTTTTAGCCCTCTATTCACTTGCTTGAGTATCTCTTCTTAGTAATACAAAGTTATAAATTTCATCTGAACATAGTCACTGTATTGTGATCCTTTAAATGGTTTGCATGATTTCCATGTCAACTTGATATTATTTTTCAGTTCTTCCAGGTATGGTTTAGTCCAATAGATACTTATCTATATGAAAAACTGTGTTTTCTGAATGACTAACAGCAACAACTGTTTTATTCTTGCCTCACAGGTACTACAGTGCAACCATTCTGCAGATGTCTGGTGTCGAAGATGATAGACTTGCAATATGGCTGGCTTCTGTTACAGCCTTCACAAATTTCATTTTCACCCTTGTGGGTGTCTGGCTTGTTGAGAAAGTGGGCCGCAGAAAACTTACATTTGGTAGTTTAGCAGGTAGGNATATGCAGATGACACCACCCTTATGGCAGAAAGTGAAGAGGAACTAAAAAGCCTCTTCATGAAAGTGAAAGTGGAGAGTGAAAAAGTTGGCTTAAAGCTCAACATTCAGAAAACGAAGATCATGACATCTGGTCCCATCACTTCATAGGAAATAGATGGGGAAACAGTGTCCGACTTTATTTTTGGGGACTCCAAAATCACTGCAGATGGTGACTGCAGCCATGAAATTAAAAGATGCTTACTGCCTGGAAGAAAAGTTATGACCAACTTAGATAATATATTCAAAAGCAGAAACATTACTTTGCTGACTAAGGTCCATCAAGTCAAGGCTATGGTTTTTCCTGTGGTCATGTATGGATGTGAGAGCTGGATTATAAAGAAAGCTGAGTGCCAAAGAATTGATGCTTTTGAACTGTGGTGTTGGAGAAGACTCTTGAGAGTCCCTTGGACTGCAAGGAGATCCAACCAGTCCATTCTGAAGGAGATCAGCCCTGGGATTTCTTTGGAAGGAATGATGCTGAAGCTGAAACTCCAGTACTTTGGCCACCTCATATGAAGAGCTGACTCATTGGAAAAGATTCTGATGCTGGGAAGGATTGGGGGCAGGAGGAGAAGGTGATGACAGAGGATGAGATGGCTGGATGGCATCATTGACCTGATGGACATGAGTCTGAGTGAATTCTGGGAGTTGGTGATGGACAGGGAGGCCTGGTGTGCTGCCATTCATGGGGTCATAAAGAGTCGGACATGACTGAGTGACTGAACTGAACTGATCTGAAACTGGGTGCATATATATTAACAAGTTGATATCCTCTTCTTGTATTGATACTTTTGTCACTATACTGTCGTTCTTCGTCTTTTTTATGGCCTCTGCTTTAAAGTCTATTTTGTCTCATATGAATATCGCTACTCCTGCTTTCTTATCATTTCTATTTGCATGATATATCTTTTTCCATCCCCTTACTTGCAATCTATAAGTGCATTTCTCCCTAAAGTGGTCTCCTGTAAGTCACATTTTATAAGTCCTCTTTTTATTATCCAATCTGCCACTTTCTGTCTTTTGACCAGAGCATTTAGTCCATTGACATTAAAGTAATTATAAATATGTACTTATTGCCATTTGAAACCTTATTTTCCAATTGATTTTGAATTTCTTCTTTGTTCCTTTCTTCTTTACCTTTTTCCTTTCGTGGTTTAATGGTTTTCTTTTGTATTATGCTTGAATTCCTTTCTTTCTGGTTTAATAAATCTATTGTATGTTTTTGATTTGTGGTTACCCTGGTTTTCAAGTTTGCTAGCCCATAACTATATCTACTTGCTTAGAGTGGTAGTCATATAAACTCAAACAGTTTCTGAGAACTCTACAATTTCTTATTTCCCTCTCCCACATTTTTTTATTTTGGTGTCCTACTTTACATCGTCATGCTTTTCCTTTTGCTATTCAGTGCAGTTATAATAACTTCAGGCCATCTTTTGATTATATTTTAATCTGTGTACTGGCTTATATAGGTGATCTTCAATCTTTTTATACATTTGCCTTTCCTATTGTAACATTCCCTTTCCTATATATTCTTGTTTCTTTTCTATTTAGAGAAGAACTTTCAATATTTTTTTCAGGGTAGGTCTAGTATTTCTGTATTCTTTTAGTTTTTGCTTATCTGAGAAATTCTTTATCTCTCCTTCTATTCTAAATGAAAATCTTGCTGGGTAGAGTACTCTAGGATGCAGGTTTTTTCCCTTTCAGAACTTTGAGTATATCTTGCCACTCCCTTCTGATCTGCAAAGTTTCTGTAAAAAAAATCAACTGACAGTCTAAAAGAGACTCCCTTGTAACTGAGTGTTTTTCTCTCACTACCTTTAGAATCTTCTCTTTAACTTTTGCCATTTTAAATGTTATATGTCTTACAGTAGGTCTGTTTGGGTTCATCTGGTTTAAACACTGTGCTTTCTATAGCTGAATAACTGTTTCCCTCCTTAGGTCTGGGTAGTTTTCAGCCATAATTTATTCAAATACATTTTTGACTCCCAAGTCTCTTTTTTCCCCTCTGGGATTCCATTATGTGTAGATTTGCACACTTTATAGTATCCCACGGATCTCATATGTTGCTTTTTTCCCACACTTGTCTTTCTGACTGCCATTCTGATTGGATGATTTCCATTATTCTATTTTCCAGATCACTTATTTATTCTGCATTATTCAGTTTGATATTTATGGTCTTTGAGTTTCATCTCAGCAGTGGAGCTGTTGAAATTTGACTGGCTTCTCTTTACAGTTTCTAGTTCCTTGTTACAGTGTTCTGCATTCTTATCAATAGTCTTTCATAAGTCGTTCAGCATTTTTATTACCTCCTTTTTGAATTTGGGATCTTGTAGATTGTAGAGGTCTGCTTCATTGTTTGTTCTTCAAGGACTTCTCTTGTTCTTTTAATTGGGAATAGTTATTCTTTTTCATTTTACTTCTATTTCTCTGGCTATGAATAGGAGGAATAGTTATCTACTGTGGTCTTAAAGGGCTTCTTTTATATGCCAGTGTGTATCTTGCATGAGTCCACTATTTTGGGTGTAAGGACTGTTTTTGGTATGGATGCCTGCCACATCTTTTCTCAGGGTCTGCAGGCTGTTATCCCCTTGATAGAAGGTGTGATTGTTGATGCAGTAACCAGAGCCAGCAATAGATGTTGGGCAGGGTCTCCTTTTTGCTCTGTGGTTGTCACAGCCTTGTCATGGGACAGTCTGATCCCCAGTTATTGGAGCTAAAGCTCCCAGATCTGGTTCTAAGCCACGGTATGAGGAAGGCTGAGCTGGAGCTCTCCCTCTGGGAAAGATGCCTCTGCATGTTCTTCCCCAGGAGCTGTCCACCAGGACATGTGATGCTGTCCATCGCTCTGTGATGCTGTGTGCCACCCAGTGTGCACACGCACAAAGTCCACTGCTGCAGGTGCCTTGACCCATCTCTTCTATAGGAGCACCAATAATCAGCTCAGGTATTTTTCAGGCAAACATGCACACTCTCAAAGCTATAGGCACAAAGACCTGCCACAGCCATGCCTCCACTCCCACTGTGGGAGCACTAGTTATCAAGCTCAGACTTTAGCTCCCCCTCTGTCCTAGTGGCTCAGGTGATAAAGAATCTTCCTGCAATGCAGGAGACACTGGTTTGATCCCTGGGTCAGGAAGATCCCCCGGAGAAGGGAATGGCTACTCATTCCAGTATTCTTGCCTGGAAACTTCCATGAGCACAGGAGCCTAGTGGGCTATAGTCCATGGAGTTGCAAAGAGTTAGACATGACTGAATAACTACCACTCTGCATGTGTACCCCACAACGTTCATGATACCTACAGCAGCCAGATCTATGCCCCACTCTGAGCACACTGATAATGTGGCTGTGGTGGACTCACAGCCTTCCCTTTTCATGTTGACAGTGGGGATCCTATGGCAGGCCCACAGTCAGTCCTGCACATGCTCCCACTTGCGACCAAGGCCATACTGCAAGCACTTCGGACTATCTCTGTGCAGTCAAACTGAGTACTCTCCCCAGGCCTGTGCGCTGAAGCCCAGGTTTCTGCACTTACGTGGATACCAGTAGGTATACATCTCAGGCTCAGAAACATGGCAACATGGCCAGAACCAGATGTGCTGGTCTCACAGAGATC
Source organism: Raphicerus campestris (assembly GCA_006410735.1). Lineage (NCBI taxonomy): Eukaryota > Metazoa > Chordata > Mammalia > Artiodactyla > Bovidae > Raphicerus > Raphicerus campestris. Next base: position 1,447 of record SJYW01028439.1, on the reverse strand, counting down.
TTTCTGACAGCCTTGCTGGAATCAGATTTTCTACAAGCTTCCTGTAGGTATTCTGGGAGAACTGTTCCATGTTGTAGATGTTATTTTTGATGTATTTGTAGGAGTAGATNTACCAGTAGGTATACATCTCAGGCTCAGAAACATGGCAACATGGCCGGAACCAGATGTGCTGGTCTCACAGAGATCTTTCTGACAGCCTTGCTGGACTCAGATTTTCTACAAGCTTCCTGTAGGTATTCTGAGAGAACTGTTCCATGTTGTAGATGTTATTTTTGATGTATTTGTAGGAGTAGATGAGCTCCATATCCCTTCCTATACCATCTTGATCTCTCCCTCAAGAAATTTTTTTAACATCAGATTTTAGAAAACAGTAAGAAATTGGAGAGAGGGAATACAGAGATAGACACAGACAGATATGGATGGAGACAGAGAAGAGACAGAAATAGAGATGTCTATTTCTAATCATTGCCATTGAAAGGTAGTCTCCATTTTCATGTGATTGCTCTTTTTCTTTGATTTATGTTGTCAGTGGTTGGGTGTAGAGTCACTAAGATTCTTTCTACATTTTTCTCAGTGCATACTTTTTACAATTCGAGGTTTTGAAATCTGTCCAGGATCCAACCCATTTAAGTAGCCTTGCCCGATCCTACATGCCCCACACTACACACTAATCTCTTCTACTCTCTTTTCAGAACTAGATGTCCTAATTCAAAGCACAGATTATATATTTTATATAATTATTTTCTACTTTGGAAAAAAACCCTAAAACTAGCAAAAGAATTGCAAACACAAGAGTGCAAACACAGAGAATCTTTCCTTTGAATAATTTTAAAGTGCTAAACTGATGCTCATATATTAAAGTTATATCTGGAGTGATAACTTTAATATATGTTTCCTACCAGCATGCTCTCTCATACAACCATAATCAAGATATCAACATTGATAGATCACTACTATCTAATTCTCAGAACCCCCTTCAGTTCAACCAATTGTCCCAACAACATCTTTTAGATCAGAAAGATGCTATGCTCATTACACGGCCTTTAATTTTCATGTCTCACCTATCTNATATCAACATTGATAGATCACTACTATCTAATTCTCAGAACCCCCTTCAGTTCAACCAATTGTCCCAACAACATCTTTTAGATCAGAAAGATGCTATGCTCATTACACGGCCTTTAATTTTCATGTCTCACCTATCTCCTTCAGTCTGGAAAAGCTCAGTCTTTGACACTTATGACCTCAACATTTTTTACAATTATAGGCCAGTTATTTAGTAAATGACCCTCAAATTTTTTTTCTGTTGTTTTTATGAAGCAGGTTATGCATCTTTGAGAGGCATACTGCAGAAGTAATGTCGTGTTCTTCTCATTGCATCTTATCAGATTGTACACAATTTTGAATTGTCTCATTGATGATGTTTATTTTGATTACTTAATTAAGT
>SJYW01028438.1:125382-136697 GCA_006410735.1 Raphicerus campestris | reverse complement strand
TATATTTATAGTTCTATGAGCTATATATATATATGGAAATAGACTTTGTCAGTCACATTGTTTGCAAATATTTTCTCCCAGTCTGTAGACTGTCTTTTTGTTTTGTTTATGGTTTCCTGTATTATTAAAAAAATCTCTTAAGTTTGATTAGGTCTCATTTATTATTTTGTTTCTATTTATTTTATCTTGGAAAAATGATCTAAGAAAATATTTCTATGATTTATCTCGAAGAGCATTTTTCCTTATGTTCATATCTAGGAGTTTTATGGTATCATGTCTTATATATACAATTTTAAACCATTTTGAATTTATTTTTTATACAATATGAGAGAATATTCTAACCTCACTGATCCACATGTAGCTGCCCAGTTTTCCCAATACCACATGATGAAGAGACTTTTTCTCCATTTTATTTTCTAACCTCTGTTGAAGACTAATTGAGTGGGTTTATTTCTAGGTTCTCTACTCTGTTCCATTGATCCGTCTGTTTCTGTACATATACCACATTGTTTTGATTACTGTGGCTTTGTAGTATTGTCTGGAGTCTGCAAGGATTTTCATCCAGCTTTGTTGTTGTTGTTGTTGNTTATTTGAGTGGGTTTATTTCTAGGTTCTCTACTCTGTTCCATTGATCCATCTGTTTCTGTACATATACCACATTGTTTTGATTACTGTGGCTTTGTAGTATTGTCTGGAGTCTGGAAGGATTTTCATCCAGCTTTGTTGTTGTTGTTGTTGTTTTTTCCCTCAATATTGTTTTGGTAATCCTGGTTCTTTTATGGTTGCATATAAATTTTAGGATTATTTGATCTAGTTTTTTGAAAGTTTCATGGGTAATTTGATAAGCTTCACTTTATAGATTTCTTTGGGTAGTATGACCATTTTAATAATATTAAATTTTCCTATCCAAGAGTATTGGATATCTTTCTGTTTCTTTGAATCACCTTCAGTTTCCTTTATATATGTTTTATAGTTCTCAGCATATCAGTTTCTCACCTCCTTGGTCAGGTGTACTCCTAGATATTCTACTTTACTGTTGATCTTATTTTAAGCATTTTTTTTTTTTTACTTTCTCCTTCTGATATTCTTTGTGAAAGTGAAAGTCACTTAGTCACGTCTGAATCTTTGCAACCCCGTGGACTACATAGTCCATGGAATTCTCAAGGCCAGAATACTGGAGTGGTAGCTTGTTCCCTTCTCTGGGGAATCTTCCCAACCCAGGGATTGAACCCATGTCTCTCACATTGCAGGCAAATTCTTTACCAGCTGAGCCACCAGGGAAGCCCAAGAATACTGGAGTGGCTAGCCTATCCCTTCTCCAGTGTATCTTCCCAACCCAAGAATCCGAACAGGGTCTCCTACATTGCAGGTGGATTCTTTACCAACTGAGCTATCAGGGAATCCCAATATTTCATTGTAGTGCAAAGAAATGCAAAATGTTTCTGTATATTAACCTTGTGTCATGCTACATTGATTAATTTATTTATCAGTTCTAGTAATTTTTATGTAGAGTCTTTCAGGTTTTCTATATAGAGTATCATGTCATCTACATATAATGACAATTTTACCTCTTCCCTTCACATTTGGATATCTTTTATTTCTTTTCCCTATTTGATTCCTCTGACTAAGACATCCACTACTATGTTGAATAGAAGTGGTGAGAATGGCATCCTTGTTTTGTTCCAGAATATAGCAGGAAGGCTTCTAGTTTTTCAGTGTTGAGTATTATTTTGGCTGTGGGTTGTCATAAGTGACTATTATTATGCTGATATATGTTCCCTCAGTACCCACTTTGGTGACAATTTTTATCATGAATGGATACTGAATTTTATCAAATGCTTTTTTTGTACCTATTGAGATGATCTTGTGGTTTTTTTCTTTTCTTAATGTGGTGTACTACATTTATTGATCTGCATATATTTAGCCATTCTTGTGATCAGAAGTGAATTCAGTTTGATCATGCTGTATAATCCTTTTTATGTGTTATTGTATTTGGTTTGCTAATGTTGTGTTGAGGATTTTTTTCATCTATATTCATCAAAGATTTGGGGCTATATTTTATTTTTTAGTAGTATCTTTGTCTGGTTTTGATATATAGAGAGGATGACCAACTTTGGGTCATTTTTTATTCCATTTTCTTGTTCTTTTTTCTGGGATTCCTACTAGGTGTAGATTCCATGCTTTATATTATCCCATAGGTCTCATGTGCTGCTTCCATTTTTTAAATTTTCTCTCTGCTTTCTGATTGGGTGATTTCTGTTATTCTATATACGTTTTAATTTGTTTTTCTGCTTTTTTCCTCCATTTTATTTATTTCCTCCCTGAACTTTATTATTTCTTTCTGCTGAATTAATATTATTTGTTATTTTCATAATCCTTTGGATTGTAGGTTAGGTTGTTTTTTGAGGAAGTCCTGTTTTGCTATGAATTTGCCTCTTAAGACTGCTTTTGTTGAAGTCCATAGATTTTGTACAGTTGTGTTTTCATTGTCATTTGTCTTAAAGTATTTTCTGATCTCCTCTTTGATCTCGTTGTTGGCCCACTGATATTTTGTTTAGTCTCCACACATAGCCCACTGTATATTCCTCCCTAGGAACTGTCCACTGGTACTGTACATCACCTACATATAAATCTTCAAATTGTGAACTTTCAAAGATGGGAATTTGTGTTCACATGTCCAGTCATGTATGTTAGTTCATTTGTCTGGCATACATTGTACCAACATGTATCCTCTACAATGGTGTGCTTTTGTGTCCTATACTGGAGCATAGTATATAGAGTACAGTAGGACAGTATCTTTACTTCAAGCCCAAGGTATCTGGAAATGTAAAAGCAAATGTAATAGCAATGGTGATATAGCTGGTACTGCTAAGAAGAACCAAGCAATGACAATGGAAACAAAAGTGAAATAATTAAGAGTGAAGTGAGGCAAAAAGATGGTAGACATCACTCATTCTTATAACATGAATTGTTGAACCATTGGCATGATTCTAAAGAGCAAGATCATGGAACATGTGAAGTCTGCTGTGCCAGTGATGTTGAAAATAATATCAATGAAATGTGGAAAAATGATGGAGCTGACGGAGAAAATTCTCAGATGCAGAATCAGCATCAGCAATCAGTCCCACTCAGCTTAATGCTGATTCAAGAGAAAGCTAATAGTCTTTATGAAGACTTGAAGAATAAACATGGCAAAGAATCAGAGGGAACATTTTTTAATGTCAGCCATGACTGGTTTTATTGGCTAAAGGCTTGAGCCAAACTTCACAAATTAAAAGTAAGTAGCAAAGAAGAAAATGCAGATGTGATGGCTGCTCAGGAATTCCTGAAATGCTTTGAGAAATTATTGATTAAGGTGTGTATTTACACAAGCATGTTTTTAATGTGGATGAGACAAAATTGTACTGGAAGAAAATGCCAGACCAAAGTTAACGCCAGCATGGAGGAAAAGTTGATGTCCGTCCATAAACCAGCAAAGGATATGCTGACTGTTGTTTGATGGCAATGCTTCTGTTGATATGAAGCTGAAGTCTCTCTTAGATTATTATTCAGAAAACCCCAAAACCCTTAAAATCATAGCCAAGGAGTCTCTTCTTGTTTTGCAAAAGAGTAAGCCAAAAACATGGTTACAAATGTCATTTTCCAGGACTGATCTTTAAACCACAGTATCCTAGAGATAGAGAAATATTGCTTGGAGAAGGGCATTCCATTCTGCATTATTTTGTTGCTAAACAGTGCTCCTGGTCACCCACCATTCGTGGACAATTTTATTTTCATTTCACCATCAAAGTAGTGCATATGTCACTCAGTATTGCTTCACTTATCCAACCAATGGCATGTAGTTATATAGTGACTTTAGAAATACCATTTATGTCACATTTTTTGTCAGACAGTAAGTGAATGATAAAACAATCTTGTGACAATTTTAGATGGACTATTACATCTTGTTGATGTTCAGTCACTGAATCGTGTCTGAATCTTTGTGACCCCATGGACTGCAGCACACCAGGCTCTTCTGTCCTGGAATTTTCTCAAATCCATGTCCATTGAGTTGGTGATGCTATCTAAATATCTCATCATCTGCTGCAACCTTCTCCTTTTGCCTTCAGTTTTTTCCAGCATCAGGGTCTTTCCCAATGAGTCAAAGCTTCACATCAGGTGGACAAAGTATTGGAGCTTCAGTATCAGTCCTTATAATGAATATTCAGGGTTTATTTCCTTTAGGATTGGGTGGCTTGAAATCCTAGCTTTCCAAGGGACTTGCCAGAGCCTTCTCCAGCCCCACAGTTTGAAAGCATATATTCTTTGGTGCTCAGCCTTCTCTGTGATCCAACTCTCACATTTATACATGACTACGACTGGAGAATCCCATGGACAGAGGAGCCTGGTGGGCTATAGTCCACGGGGTCGCAAAGAGTCGGACACGACTGAGCGACTTCACTTTCACTTTTCACGAGAAAAACCATAGTTTTGACCTTTGTTAACAAGTGATATATCTGATTTTTAATATGCTGTCTAGGTTTGTCATAGTTTTCTTTCCAAGGAGAAAACATCTTTTCATGGCTGCAGTCACTATTCACAGTTATTTTGGAGACCAAGAAAATAAATCTGTCATTGCTTCCACTTTCTCCCCTTTCGTTTGCAATGAATGATGGGACTGGATGCCATGATCTTAGTTTTTTTAATGCTGAGATTTAAGCCAGCTCTTTCACTCTCCTTTTTCACCTTCAGCAAGAGGCTCTTTAGTTCCTCCTCACTTTCCTCCACTAGGATAATATCATCTGGATATCTGAGGTTATTGATATTTCTTCAGACATCTAGACTCCAGCTTGAGATTCATCCAGCCTGGCAGTTTGCATAATATTTTCTGTATATAAGTTAAATAAGCAGAGTGACAATATACAGCCTTGACATACTCCTTTCCCAATTTTGAATCAGTTCGTTGTTCCGTGTCCAATTCTAACTGTTGCTTCTTGACCTGCATGCACATCTCAGGAGGTAAAGTGGTTTGGTATTCCCATCTCTTTAAGAGTTTTCCACAGTTTGTTTTGAGCCACACAGTCAAAGGCTTTAGTTTACTTGGTGAAACAGAAGGAGATGATTTTCTGAAATGCCCTTGCTTTTTCTATGATCCAATGGATCTTGGCAATTTAAGCTCTGGTTCATGTGCCTTTTCTAAATCCAGCTTGTACATTTGGAAATTCAGTTCACATTCTGTTGATGCCCACCTTGAAGGATTTTGAGCATGACCTTGCTAGCATGTGAAATGAGTGCAGTTGTGCAGTAGCTTGAACATTCTTTGGTATTGCCCTTTTGGGGGATTGGAATGACAAATGACATTTTCCAGTCCTGTGGCCACTGCTGAGTTTTCCAAGTTTTCTGATATATTGATTGCAGCACCTTAACACTGTTGTCTTTCAGTTTTTTTAATAGCTCAGCTGGAATTCCATCACTTCCACTATCTTTATTGGTGTTAATGCTTCTTAAGGTCCCCTTGATTTCACACTCCAGGATGTCTGGCTCTCGGTGAGTGATCACACCATTGTGGCTACCATTTTGTATAGTTCTTCTGTGTGTTCTTGCCACCTCTTTTTAATCTCTTCTTCTGTTAGGCCCATACTGTTTCTGTCCTTTATTGAGCCCATCTTTTCATGAACTGTTCCCTTGGTCTCTCCTTCTCTGAAGATATCTCTACTATTTCCCATTCTATTGTTTTCTTCTATTTATTTGCATTGTTCACTTAAGAAGGTTTTCTTACCTCTCCTTGCTACTGTTTGGAACTCTGCATATAGATGGGTATTTTGTTTCCTTTTCTCCTTCTCTTCTCTTTTCATTTCTCTTCTTTTCTCACCACTATTTATAAGATCTCCTCAGACAACCCTTTTGCCTTGTTGCATTTCTTTTTCTTGGGGATGGTTTTGGTCACCATTTCCTGTACAATGTTACAAATCTCCATCCATTGTTCTTCAGATACTTTATGATCTAATCCCTTGAATCTATTTGTCACTCATACTGTATAATCATAAGGGATTTAATTTAGGTCATACCTGAATGGCCTAGTGGTTTTCCCCACTTTCTTTAGTTTAAGCCTGAATTTTGCCAAAAAGGGATGATGATCTGAGCCACAGTCAGCTCCAGGTCTTGTTTTTGCTGACTGTAAAGAATATCTTCAACGTTGGCTGCAAAGAATATAATCAGTCTGATTTTGGAAGTGACCATCTGGTGATGTCCATGTGTAGAATCATCTCTTGTGTTGTTGGAAGAGTGTGTTTGCTATGACCAGTGTGTTTTCTTGGCAAAATTCTGTTAGCCTTTGTCTGCTTCATTAGTATTCCAAGTCCAAACTTGCCCTCTACTTTTGCATTCCAATCCTCTATGATAAAAAGGGCATCTCTCTCTCTCTCTCTCTCTCTCTCTCTCTCTTTGGTGTTAGTTCTAGAAAGTCCTGGTGGCTCAGTCATTAAAGTGTCTGTCTGCAGTACGGGAGACATGGATTGGCTCCTTGAGTCAGGAAGAGCCCCTGGAGAAGAAAAGAAGAAAATGGAAACCCACTCCAGCCTGGAAAATCCAATAGACAGAAGAGCCTGGTGGGCTATAGTCCGTGGAGTCACAAGAGTCAGACACTACTTGGTGACTAAACCACCACCACACTAGAAGGTCTTGTAGGTCTCATAGTACAGGTTAAATTTAGCTTCTTCAGCATCAGTGGTTGCTGCATAGACTGGATTACTGTGATGTTGAGCGGTTTCCTTTGGAAATGAACCAAGATCATTCTGCCGTTTTTAAGACTGCACCAAAGTACTGGATTCAGACTCTTTTGTTGTCTATGAATGCTCCTCCACTTCTTCTAAGGGATTCTTGCCCATAGTAGTAGATATAATGGTCATCTGAATTAAATTTTCCCCTTCCCATCCATTTTAGTCACTGATTCCTAGGATGCCGATGTTCACTCTTGCCATTTCCTGCTTGACCACATTCATGGACCTAACATTCCAGGTTCCTATGCAGTATTGTTCTTTACAGCATCAGATTTTACTTTCACTGCCCAGATACATCCACAACTGAGCATCATTTCCAATTTGGTCCGTCACTGTCACTTCATTCTTTTGGGGGCTATTAGTAATAGCATCTGCTCTTCCCCAGTAGCGTATTGGACACTTCCCAACCTGGGGGCTCGTCTGCTGATGTCTTTTTGTATCTTTTTTGTGTCTTTTGTATCTTTGTATCATCTGTATCTTTTACTTTTTTATACTGTTCACGGGTTTCTGGTGGCAAGAATACTGGAGTGGCTAGCCATTTCCTCCTCCAGTGAAGCACATTTTGTCAGAACTCTCCACTATAACCTGTCTGCCTTGGGTGGCCTTTCATGGCATTGCTGATAGCTCCATTGAGTTAAGAAAGTCCTTTTGCTCTGATAAGGCGGTGGTCCATGAAGGGGAGAGAACAGTAAGACAAGCTAACTGTATAAGAAGTAGGTAGGAGGTAGAATGTATAGGTATTTACTGAAATTTAACTATTTCCGTGTTTATGTTCTTAGTCATAAAAGCAAGGTGAAGACATTGAAGAATTTTGAATACAAGAGTGACCCAAGTAAATGTGCTTTAAAAGAAATCATTTCAATAGTAGCATGGGAGGGGTAGGTGGGAAATAGTCAAACGTAAGTATATTAATGCCATAATTCAGTTGAAGGATGATGATACCATTACCTGGACTGGTTAGACATGTACAAGAGTCAGTGCTGGAATCTTGAAGTAAGTGGTCAGTTTTGTCTACTTAATATTGGAAATATTTCTCTTTCATCATTCATGCATATCACCTGGTCACCTGAATTCTTGTTTTGGAATTATGTAGGCTTGAACTGTATTGACTAAATGTTTTAGAGCCATGGAAAGGTAATTCACATATTGTCTATATTGACCTAGCTCTTGCTGTATGCATTTATAATGCAATTTGACTCAATCATAATTCGCTACATGTCTATTATGTTAGCAAGGTGCTAGGCCCTATTGGACTTAAAATATATCTTAAAAATAATTTAGAAAAATGGTACAGATGAACTTATTTGCAGGGCAGGAAAGGGGTCAAAGATGTAGAGAACAGACATGTGAACCCACAGAGTTGTTGAAGGGTGGTAGGGCAATTTGGGAGATTGGGATTGACATATATATATACTGCCATGCACAAGATAGATTGCTAGTGGGAAGCTGCTGAGGGGAAAAGTGGGTCTTGTTCTGATGGGCAGGGCCATGCTCAGTAAATCTTTAATCCAATATTCTGTTGATGGGTGGAGATACAGGAGACAGGGATAAGACCATCCCTAAGAGAAAGAAATGCAAAAAAGCAAAACAGCTGTCTGAGGAGGCCTTACAAATAGCCGTGAAATGAAGAGAAGTGAAAAGCAAAGAAGAAAAGAAAAGATATACCCCTTTGAATGCAGAATTCCAAGGAATAGCAAGGAGAGATAAGAAACCCTTCCTCCATGATCAGTGCAAATAAATAGAGGAAAACAATAGAATGGTAAAGACTAGAAATCTCTTCAAGAGAATTAGATTTAGAGACCAAGGGAATATTTCATGCAAAGATGGGCTCAATAAAGGACAGAAATGGTATGGACCTAACAGAAGCAGAAGATATTAAGAAGTGGTGGCAAGAATACACAGAAGAATTATACAAAAAAGATCTTCACGACCCAGATAATCACAATGGTGTGATCACTTACCTAGAGCCAGACATCCTGGAATGTGAAGTCAAATGGGTCTTAGGAAGCATCAATAAACCTGGTGTAAGTGATGGAATTCCAGTTGAGCTATTTCAAATCCTAAAAGATGATACTGTGAATGTGCTGCATTCAATATGCTGGCAAATTTAGAAAACTCAGCAGTGGCACAGGACTGGAAGCTCAGTGCATGCCAATCGCAAAGAAAGGCAATGCCCATTGATCTTTGTGCCAGTACCATACTGTATTGATGACTGTGGCTTTGTAATAGAGCCTGAAATCAGGCAGGTTGATTCCTCCAGTTCCATTCTTCTTTCTCAAGATTGCTTTGACTATTTGAGGCTTTTTGTATTTCCATACAAATTGTGAAATTATTTATTCTAGCTCTGTGGAAAATACTGTTGGTAGCTTGATAGAGATTGCATTGAATGAATCTATATATTGCTTTGGGTAGTATACTCATTTTCACTATATTGATTCTTCCAATCCATGAAGATGGTACATTTCTCCATCTATTAGTGTCCTCTTTGATTTCTTTCACCAGTTCTTTATAGTTTTCTGTATGTAGGTCTTTAGTTTCTTTAGGTAGATATATCCTAAGTATTTTATCCTTTTCATTGCAATGCTGAATGGAATTGTTTCCTTAATTTTTCTTTCTATTTCTCATTATTAGTGTGTAGGAATGCAAGGGATTTCTGTGTTGATTTTATATCATGAAACTTTACTATATTCATTGATTAGCTCTAGTAATTTTCTGGTAGAGTCTTTAGGGTTTTCTATGTAGAGGGTCATGTCATCTGCAAACAGTGAGAGTTTTGCTTCTTCTTTTCCAATCTGGATTCATTTTATTTCTTTTTCTTCTTTGATTGTTGTGGCCAAAACTTCCAAAACTATGTTGAATAGCAGTGGTGGGAGTGGGCACCCTTGTCTTGTTCCTGACTTTAGGAGAAATGTTTTCAATCTTTCACCATTGAAGATAATGTTTGCTGTGGGTTTGTCATATATTGCTTTTATTATGTTGAGGTGTGTTCCTTCTATTCCTGCTTTCTGAAGAGTTTTTATCATGAATGGATGTTGAATTTTGTCAAAGGCCTTCTCTGCATCTATTGAGATAATCATATGACTTTTATTTTTCAATTTGTTAATGTGGTGAATTACATTGATTGATTTGTGGATATTGAAGAATCCTTGCATCCCTGAGATAAAGCCCACTTGGTCATGGTGTATGATCTTTTTAATGTGTTGTTGGATTCTGATTGCTAAGAATTTTGTTAAGGATTTTTGCATCTATGTTCATCAGTGATATTGGCCTGTAATTTTCTTTATTTGTGGCATCTTTGTCAGGTTTTGTTATTAGGGTGATGGTGGCCTCATAGAATGAGTTTGGAAGTTTACCTTCCTCTGCAATTGTCTGGAAGAATTTGCCCAAAATAGAAAGCCCAGAGATAAATCCATGCACCTATGGACACCTTATCTTTGACAACGGAGGCAAGAATATACAATGGATTAAAGACAATCTCTTTAACAAGTTGTGCTGGGAAAACTGGTCAACCACTTGTAAAGGAATGAAACTAGAACACTTTCTAACACCATACACAAAAATAAACTCAAAATGGATTAAATATCTAAACGTAAGACCAGAAACTATAAAACTCCTAGAGGAGAACATAGGCAAAATATTCTCCGACATAAATCACAACAGGATCCTCTATGACCCACCTCCCAGAATATTGGAAATAAAAGCAAAAATAAACAAATGGGACGTAATTAAACTTAAAAGCTTCTGCACGTCAAAGGAAACTATATGCAAGGTTAATAGACAGCCTTCTGAATGGGAGAAAATAACAACAAATGAAGCAACTGACAAACAACTAATCTCAAAAACATACAAGCAACTGCGGCAGCTCAATTCCAAAAAAAATAAATGATCCAATCAAAAAATGGGCCAAAGAACTAAATAGACATTTCTCCAAAGAAGACATATAGATGGCTAACAAACACGTGAAAAGATGCTCAACATCACTCATTATCAGAGAAATGCAAATCAAGACCACAATGAGGTACCATTTCACGCCAGTCAGAATGGCTGTAGTCCAAAAGTCTACAAGCAATAAATGCTGGAGAGGATGTGGAGAAAAGGGAACCCTCTGTTGGTGGGAATGCAAACTAGTACAGCCACTATGGAGAACAGTATGGAGATTCCTTAAAAAATGGCAGATAGAACTGCCTTATGACCCAGCAATCCTACTGCTGGGCATACACACTGAGGAAACCAGAATTGAAAGAGATACATGTACCCCAATGTTCATCGCAGCACTGTTTATAATAGCCAGAACATGGAAGCAACCTAGATGTCCATCAGCAGACGAAGTGATAAGAAAGCCGTGGTACATATACACAATGGAGTATTACTCAGCCATTAAAAAGAATACATTTGAATCAGTTCTAATGAGGTGGATGAAACTGGAGCCTATTACACGGAGTGAAGTAAGCCAGAAAGGAAAACACCAATACAGTATGCTAACGCATACATATGGAATTTAGAAAGATGGCAATGATAACCCTGTATGCAAGACAGCAAAAGAGACACAGATGTATA
>SJYW01028438.1:103643-119004 GCA_006410735.1 Raphicerus campestris | reverse complement strand
GACATAAATCACAGCAGGATCCTCTATGATCCACCTCCCAGAATATTGGAAATAAAAGCAAAAATAAACAAATGGGACGTAATTAAACTTAAAAGCTTCTGCACGTCAAAGGAAACTATATGCAAGGTTAATAGACAGCCTTCTGAATGGGAGAAAATAACAACAAATGAAGCAACTGACAAACAACTAATCTCAAAAACATACAAGCAACTGCGGCAGCTCAATTCCAAAAAAAATAAATGATCCAATCAAAAAATGGGCCAAAGAACTAAATAGACATTTCTCCAAAGAAGACATACGGATGGCTAACAAACACGTGAAAAGATGCTCAACATCACTCATTATCAGAGAAATGCAAATCAAAACCACAATGAGGTGCCATTTCACGCCAGTCAGAATGGCTGTAGTCCAAAAGTCTACAAGCAATAAATGCTGGAGAGGATGTGGAGAAAAGGGAACCCTCTGTTGGTGGGAATGCAAACTAGTACAGCCACTATGGAGAACAGTATGGAGATTCCTTAAAAAATGGCAGATAGAACTGCCTTATGACCCAGCAATCCTACTGCTGGGCATACACACTGAGGAAACCAGAATTGAAAGAGATACATGTACCCCAATGTTCATCGCAGCACTGTTTATCATAGCCAGAACATGGAAGCAACCTAGATGTCCATCAGCAGACGAAGTGATAAGAAAGCCGTGGTACATATACACAATGGAGTATTACTCAGCCATTAAAAAGAATACATTTGAATCAGTTCTAATGAGGTGGATGAAACTGGAGCCTATTACACGGAGTGAAGTAAGCCAGAAAGGAAAACACCAATACAGTATGCTAACGCATACATATGGAATTTAGAAAGATGGCAATGATAACCCTGTATGCAAGACAGCAAAAGAGACACAGATGTATAGAACAGTCTTTTATACTCTGTGGGAGAGGGAGAGGGTGAGATGATTTGGGAGAATGACATTGGAACATGTAAAATATCATATATGAAATGAATCGCCAGTCCAGGTTTGATGTATGATACTGGATGGTTGGGGCTGGTGCACTGGGATGACCCAGAGGGATGGTATGGGGAGGGAGGTGGGAGGGGGTTTCAGGATGGGGAACACGTGTATACCTGTGGCAGATTCATGTTGATGCATAGCAAAACCAATACAATATTTTAAAGTAACCTCCAATGAAAATAAATAAATTTATATTAAAAAAAGAAAGGCAATGCCAAAGAACGCTCAAACTACTGCACAATTGCACTCATCTCACACTCTAGTAAAATAATGATCAAAATTCTCCAAGCCAGGCTTCAATAGTACGTGAACCATGAATTTCCAGATGTTCAAGCTGGATTTAGAAAAGGCAGAGGAGATCAAATTGCCAACATCCGTTGGATCATTGAAAAAGCAAGAGAATTCAAAAAAAAAAATTATTTCTGCTTTATTGACTATGCCAAAGCCTTTGATTTGTGTGGATCACCACAAATTGTAGAAAATTCTGAAAGACATGGGAATACCAGACCACCTGACCTGCCTCCTAGGAGACCTGAATGCAGGTCAGGAAGCAACAGTTAGAACTGGACATGGAACAGACTGGTTCCAAATAGGAAAAAGAGTATGTCAAGGCTGTATATTGTCACCCTCCTTATTTAATTTATATGCAGAATACATCATGATATACACTGGGCTGGGTGAAGCACAACCTGAAATCAAGGTTATCAATAACTTTAGATATACAGATGACACCAGATTTATGGCAGAAAGTGAAGAACTAAAGAGCTTTTAGATGAAAATGAAAGAGGAGGGTGAAAAAGTTGACTTAAAGCTCAACATTCAGAAAACTAATATCATGGCATCCAGTCCCATCACTTCATGGCAAGTAGATGGGGAAACAATGGAAAGAGTGGCAGACATTATTTTTTGGATCTCCAAAATCACTGCAGCTGGTGACTACAGCCATGAAATTAAAAGACAGTTACTCCTTGGAAGAAAAGTTATGACCAACCTAGACAGCATATTAAAATGCAGAGATATTACATTGCCAAGAAAGGCCCATCTAGTCAAGGTTATGGTTTTTCCAGAAGTCATGTATGGATGTGAGAGTTGTAAAGAAAGTTGAGGACCAAAGAATTGATGCTTTTGAACTGTGGTGATGGAGAAGACTCTTGAGAGTCCTTTGGACTGCAAGGAGATCCAACCTGTCCATCCTAAAGGAAATCAGTCCTGAATATTCACTGGGAGGACTGATTTCAAAGCTCCAATACTTTGGTCACCTGATGCAAAGAATTGACTCATTTGAAAAGACCCTGATGCTGGGAAAGATTGAGGGCAGGAAGAGGAGGAGATGACAGAGGATGAGACGGTTGGATGGCATTACCGACTCAATGGACATGAGTTTGAGTAAACTCAGAGAGTTGGTGATGGACAGGAAGGCCTGGCACGCTGCAGTCCACTGGAGTGCAAGGAGTCAGACACGACTGTGCCCCTGAACTGACTGGGAAGCTGCTGTATAACATAGGGAGCTCAGCTTGTTGCTCTGTGAAGACCTAGAATGGTGGCATGGGTGATGGGGCCAGACAGAGATTCAAGAAGAATGGGATATATGAATACATATAGCTGATTCATCTTGTTGTACAGCAGAGACTAATATAATATTGTAAAGCAATTACGCTTCGATAAAAATAATAGTCTAAAAAAGAAAACCGGAGTCTTGATAGTAAAAAATAAAAGAAAAAATATTTTAAAAGTGAAAGGATAACTAAAACATTGTTTCTGCCTTCAAAATTAGACTTAACAGTCTAGATAGGATGATATTAGAGAAAGTATGAACACAAATGACTGCAGAATAAAAGATGAAGAAACCAAGTTTTATTTTGATTCTAAAAGAAGCAATGATGGCATCCTATTTGCATTGAAGGATTGCAAATACTTTCAGAAAAGATATGGCATGAAGATGGATTTAGAAGTTTGACTCATGAAAGTTTGGGAAAAATTATTTTTTAATATTTTTTAAAGGAAAAATGTAATTTTTAAAATGATATTTAATCTGAGGGGATAAAAGCTAGTATTTACATAGATAATCTGAGGATGGTAGGATTTACAGAAGTTTAATTATCTTTTAAAAATCAAATTCTTAGTGAATTATTTCCATTTAATTTGCTAATTTGTCTACAGTATTCACTTAAAAAAAGATTTTTTTTATGGTAGTTTTAGCTTTACAATAAAACTGAGTAGAGGGTACAGAGATTTCCCGTTATACCAGTAACCTTACACATGCATAGCCTTCTACACTATAAACATCCCTCACTAGAATGATGATTGATGAAGGATGAACCCACTGACATGTCATAATCACCAAGTTGGTAGTTTTGACATTGTACATTATATGGATTTGGGCAAATATATAATGATATATATCTATCATTATAGTATTGTACAGAATACATCAACTGCCCTAAAAGTCCTCTATGCTTCATCTACTCATCTCTCTCAGCCTCCAGCAACAAAATTTTATTGTCTCCATAATTCTGTCTCTCACAAAATGTTGTATAGTTGAAATCATATGATGTGTAGACCTTTCAGATTGACTTGTTTCACTTAGTTACATGCATCTAAGATTCCTCTGTCTTGTCATGATTCAATAACATTTCTTTAATAATATTCCATGGTCTGAGTGTACCAGTTTGTTTATTTACTCACCTACTGAAAGATATCTCACTTGCTTCCATATGTAAATTTTTGCATAGATATGTATTTTCAACTTTTTTGGGTAAATACTGATTGCTGAAAAGATTGTGTCATAAGAATTTGTATAGCAGTGTAAGAAAGAACCAAACTGTCTTCCAAAGAGACTGTTGTTATTGTTGTTCTGTCTCTCAGTCATGTCAGACTCTTTGCAGCCACATGGACTGCAGCATGCCAGACTTCCATGTCCTTCCCCATCTCCCGGATTATCTCAAACTCATGTCCATCGAGTCAGTGATGCCATCCAGCCATCTTGTCGTCTGTCGTTCCCCTCTCCTACTGCCTTCAATCTTTCCCAGCATCAGGGACTTTTCCAGTGAGTCGGCTGTTTGCATCAGGTGGCCAAAGTATTAGAGCTTCAGCTTTAGCATCAGTCCTTCCAGTGAATATTCAGGGTTGATTTCCTCCAGGATTGATTAGTTTGATCTTTCAGTCTAAGAGTCTTCTCCAACACCACAGTTCAAAAGCATCAATTCTTCAGTGCTCAGGCCCTCTTTATGGTCCAAACCTCACATCCATGCATGATTACTGGAAAAACCATAGCTTTAACTAGACAGACCTTTTTTGGCAAAGTAATGTTTCTGCTTTTTAATATACTGTCTAGATTTGTCATAGCTTTCATTCCAAGGAGCAAACGTCTTTTAATTTCATGGCTGTAGTCACCCTCCACAGAGATTTTGGAGCCCAAGAAAATAAAGTCTGTCACTGTTTCCATCGTTTCCCCATCTGTTTGCCATGAAGTGATGGGACTGGATGCCATGATCTTCATTTTTTGAATGTTGAGTTTTAAGTCAACTTTTTTACTCTCCTCATTCACCTCCATCAAAAGGCTGTTTAGTTCCTCTTCACTTTCTGCAGTAAGGGTAGTGTCATCTGTGTAGCAGAGGTTATTGATATTTCTCCCAATGGAAAGAGGCTATACCATTTTTAATTCCATCAGCAATGTCTGAGTTCCTGTTGCTCCATATCCTCACCAGCAACACAGTCAGTGTTCAGGATTTTTATCATTCAAATAAGTTTATAATGGTACCTCACTGTGTTCAAATTTGCATTTCCCTGATGATATATCCCTGGGTCAGGAAGACCTCCTGGAGAAGAAAATGGCAACCTACTCCTGTATTCTTGCCTGGAAAATCCCATGGACAGTGAAACCTGGCAGACTACAGTCGATAGAGTTGCAGAGTCGGAATGACTAAGTGACTTCACTTTCACTTTGATGATATATAATATGGACCATCTTTTCATATGTTTATTTGCAGTCTATATATCTTCTCTGTGAAGTGTGTATTACAGTCTTAGACTAATTTTTACATTGGATTTTTTTCTTTATTGTTGAGCTATTTAAATATTTTAGATAATAATCCTTTATCGGATATGTTTTCCCCAATATTTTCTCCATGTGATGTGTCCTCTAATTATTTAGACATTATCTTTCTCAGGACAGAAATTTTTAGTTTTAATATAGTCCAGTTTATCACTTCTTTCATAGATTGTATCTTTTGTGGTGTTATCAAAAAAAGCATCACCATAGCCAAGGTCATCTAGTTTTTCTCTTATGTTATTTTCTAGGAGTTACATAGGTTTTATTTTGCATTTAGATCTACTCTCCATTTTTAGTTAATTTTTTTTAATTTTATTTTTACTTTATTCTAAGTTACAATACTGTATTGATTTTGCCATACATTGACATGAATCAGCCACAGGTGTACACAATCTCCCAATACCGAAGCCTCTTCCCACCTCCCACCCCATATTATCTCTCTGGATCATTCCCGTGCACCAGCCCCAAGCATCCTGTATTCTGTATCAAACATAGACTGACGCTTCATTTCTTACACGATAGTTTTGATAGGTGTCTAGATTCATATTTTTGTACGTAGATGTCCAGTTGTTACAGCACGATTTGTTAAAGACACTATCTTTGCTTCATTGTGTTTCCTTTGTCCCTTTGTCAAAGATCAGTGGACTATATTTATGGGGTCTGCTTCTGGACTCTATTCTGTTTCACTAATCTATTTATGTATTCTTTTACTGATACCATATTGTCCAAATTGCTGTAGCTTTGTAGTAAGTCTTGAAGCTATTCACTTTTGTGACATCAACTAACATGATTTAGCACTAATTATATATTTACTGAAAATACAGCAGACATTCACTATTCTCTAGGGATACATTAAAGTTATGATAAGTCAAGAATCTCTGGAAAACCTTTTCTAAAAAATCATAAGCTCAATAATTATTTTATAAACAGTGAATATGTGGATTCCAGGGGGAGAAATAACTGGATATAAATATAGGTGGTGGAAGTACAGAAAGTTTGCAAATAACATTGAGTTATTCATATAAATTGAAGCATGGAATAAATTAGGATGACAGTGTAGGATATTAGAGCCATATTATTAAAGGTCTTACAGGAGAGTCTGCTATGTAGCAGAAAGAAATTTTCAATTGCCACATCTAACTTGAGGATTGACAGCAAAATTTTGACCAAAAAAATTTATCTATTAATCTATCATCTATATGTATCATAGTTATTTAGTTGCTAAGTGATGGCTGACACTTTTGCAACCTCATAATCTATAAGCTGCCAGGCTTTTCCTCTGTCCATGGAATTTCACAGGCAAGAATACTGGAGTGGGTTGCCATTTCCTTCTCCAAGGGATCTTCCCAACCCAGGGACTGAATCCATGTCTCCTGCATTGTAGGTAGATTCTTTATCATTGAGCCATCAGGGAAGCCCATCTATATCTATATATAATATCCTAACATATCTCAATATTTAGTAACCCTTGTGATAAACAGTCTAAGGCCTGGCAATATTGTTGTCCACATGACGGACATTCTTAGGCAGGAACTGGAATTTGCATTAATAGATCTACTAGTTTTATCAAAAGAGCTTCCTTTGTTAGGTAGGCATTTTGAACCCATTTCCCCTCATTTGGGAGTAGTTCCCAGGCTAAATCACTGTTCTATTTATATCCATGACCTCTTTTTCAATGTGCTGTATCACTTGAGCACTATAGAAGCATTCTTGAAAGAAGTAGTATTTGTGTCAAAAATATCAATCAAAATTAGTGTAATTAGATTTTTAACAAAGGAGAAGTTTTTTAAAGTATTTTTATCAGTAATTCCTTAGTTAAACTTGTCTCCATTTGAACTGTTAAACCATTATGCACAATGCTTGGATGTATTTAATAACAAACTTTGGGTCATTGAATACCTACTATGCCACATGACTCGAAGCATTTCGTGTGTGTGTGTGTGTGTGTGTGTGTGTAGGGTTGGGGAGAGGTCAGCTGGGGGTTTTAATCTAAAGTTCTGAAAAATAAGGAAATATCTGGAGATTTTACCCCCATGATTATAGTGAAAGTCAGAGGAAGGTTATATGGGAATGGCTGGAGTTCAGAATAGGACTGCTTTCCTCCATTCTGAAGGCTTATTGGCACTTTTTTAAAAGTCTGGGTAGATTTTGTATATTTTTAACTCACATCATACATCAGAAGTCTTCAGCATGGATAATCATAAAATTTATCTGTTACCCGTGAGAATGTAGAAGTTGTTGTTCAGTCACTCAGTTGTGTCCAACTCTTTGTGAACCCATGAACTAAAGCATGCCAGGCTTTCCTGTCCTTCACCATCTCCTGGAGCTTTCTTAAATTCATGTCCATTGAGTCAGTGATGCCATTCAACCTTCTCATCCTCTTTCATCCCCTTCTCCTCCTGGCTTCAGTCTCCTAGCATCAGGGTCTTTTCCAGTGAGTCAGCTCTTCACATCAGGTGCCCAAAGTTTTTGACTTTCAGCTTTAGCATCAGTGCTTCCATTGAGTATTCACAATTGATTTCCTCCAGGATTGACTGGTTTGATCTCCTTGCAGTCCAAGGGACTCTCAAGAGTCTTCTCCAGCACCACAGTTCAAAAGCATCAATTCTTCAGCACTCAGCCTTTTTTATTGTCCAGCTCTCACATCCATATATGACACTGAAAAAGCTATAACTTTGGCCATACAGACCTTTGTAGGCAAAGTAATGTCTCTGCTTTTCAATGTGCTGTCTAGGTTTGTCATAGCTTTTCTTGTAGCTTGTGCTTCATCCAACCCAGCATTTCGCATGATGTGCTCTGCATATAAGTTAAATAAGCAGAGTGACAGTATACAGCCTTGACTTACTTCTTTCCCAATTTGGAACCAGTCCATTGTTTCATGTCCAATTTTAACTGTTGTCTCTTGACCTGAATATAGGGTTCACACGAGGCAGGTAAGGTAGTCTGGTATTTTGATCTCTTTAAGAATTTTCCAGTTTGTTGTGATCTACACAGTCAAAGGCTTTAGCATAATCATTGAAGCAGAAGTAGATGTTTTTCTGGCACTCTCTTGCTATTTCTATGATCCAGCAGATGTTGGCAATTTAATCTCTGGTTCTTCTGCATTTTCTTTCTCTTTTTCTTTTTTTTTTAACCTGTTAAGGAGTTTATTAAGAATAGTTATTCAGGGTAGAGATAAAAGAGACTTGGACTAGAGTGGAGGGCAGAAGTGATAAAACCAACAGGTCTGCATTGGACAAGGAGAACAAAGGAGTCAAAGGTCTGGTTAGAACCATGCGTCTAAATGAGAAAGATCAGGGTGGAGATAAAGGGGGTTAGGGTGAAGAATTCCATTTTGGATAGTTTCATTTAGATGCTGTTGAGCCATCTAAGAGGAGATATCAGTAGACAACCAGCTATGCAGGATGAGATGACCATTCATCTAAGCTGTAGATGTGTCGATTCCTTAGAGGAAGAAGGTAGGTTAATAAGCAGAGGAACAGTTAAGGAGGCCTGCGAAATTTCCACTCCATCTGGCCATCATCATATCATCACTTAGGAAACTACAAAGATACCTAGGTTCCTGTGGGCTAAGGATGGTCCCAAAGTGAAGTTCCCAGAGCCGAGTATAGCACAGGCCCATGATTCTTTATTTCCTGGGTTTGCAACCCACATCTAATCTGGTTGAGTAACTGTAAACACTGCCAAAACCCCCAGAGTACTCCTACAGAAGCAGGCAGTCACTGCGCCCTAGAGGAGCCGGATAGAGTCGCCTGCAGGAAGTTGTAGGCTGACAGACACGGGCATTTGCATAACCTCCTTGAGAGGCCTGCAAGATACTGTTCCACGTAGACTGAGCCTGCAACAGCTACTGCAGGACCATGGTTGGAAAATGCAAACCTGACCTTGCTTTCTTGCTTGGAATCATTTGGCGAGGATGAGTTCTCATCACTCAAAGGATAAATTCATAGTCCTAAAGTATTCAGGGTCTTTTTCATCATGATTTAGTACCCATGGTAGCCTTAACATTTCCTAATTATTCTTCAAGATGATTCTGGATGCTTCCTCTGAGAAAGGGGCTTGCTTTGGAGCTTTCTTTTCTGTGCTTCCACAGCACTATCTTACAGTTATCTAATATCATTTATAATCACAGCTAGGTTTCCAGAGCTCTTACATGGTCATTCTAGCCTAAACTATTTACCCTCACCAGGTCATTAATTTTCACACAACTGTCTGAGACAGTTGCTATCAGTCCCATTCTGCAGATGAGGAAACTCTGGCCTAGAGACGTTCATTCACTACTCAGGGACAGTCTGCCACTAGACTAAGAGTTCCAGGCTGGCACCGATGGACCAGCCATTTGCTTTTCCGTGGGCCACGCCCTGGGGCAGGATCTGGAGACGAAACTGCCATCCCATGGTACTTTGTGCACTGGCACTGCCATTGGCCCAGCCAGTCTGCTCCTTTATAAAAGTGAGGCGCTGAGTGGTTGCTCGGTTTCTTGGGCTTGGAACAGAAACTAGGTTTGTGACTGGAAGGCTCGGGCTAGTGTGGGCCAGACGCCACAATCAATCATGATTCCTGGGCGATAGCGATTTCCACTGGCACGCCAGCACCCGGCAGGGGAGGAGGGCACCCAGGTCCGTGCCGGCCGCCAAGCCACTCCATGCCCCGTGGCACCCAAGTCCGTGACCCGGCCTTCTTAGGGGACAGTTGTGGCATCTCAGCCAAATTCATCTGTGAAGAAGAAAGATGAAATGGGAAAGAACACCCAGGTGGTGGTAAGATGCAGATAGGGCGAGCTTGCAGGGTTCCAAGCCCTGGGCTTTGCTGCCAGATTCCTTCCTGCACAGTCCAAGGAGAAGGATTTTGTTTGCAATTTTCTGAAGGAACCAGACCTTCCTGTTTCATACTTTCCTGCGTTAATCAATTTCTGAAGTACAGTTTTACTTTCTGCTGCTAACGACTGTTATTTCAATATCATATTAGACATCTGAGAAACAAGTGTAGACACATTTTCTGGAATCGATGTGAGAAATCCAAGTGCTGCTGCAGTAATAGTGTCTAATGCAGAGACACTGGACATCAGCAGGGTACCAAATGAAGTCTTGTGAACTAGCATGGCCTTTTGTTTCATGCTGCCATCCTTAATTAATTCTTCCATATTATTAAACAGACTATTCAAGTTTTTGCCAAAAACATCTTGAGCTTCTGCATTATGCTGATCAACTGCCTTCTTATGATACAGTTTAGAATGGAGACCAAATACATCTTTTGTAGTTTCTTCAACTGTGTTAAGCAACCTGTTGGTAGCATCATGAAGTCTCTCCTCAGTACTTTCCAAAGCTGAGGTGATATATTCTTCTTCAACAAGCTGTAATTTTGTTTCCTGCAAATGTCTTTGAGTGGTTTCAAGTTCCAGTGTCTTACTTTGCAGGTCAGATTTGCACTGGTTAAGTTCATTTTTGCTATCCATAAACAATTCTGTAACCCTGTTTAGCTCTTCCTCAACAGCAGCAATTTTTTCAACCAATTCTGCAATTTCTTCCTCTTGAACAGTTAGTTTTCCACTCATAGCTCTAAAATTTTCTTCAGAAATGTACACTCCATTTTTTTAAGAGTTGCAGCAAGATCCCATTTCAGACACTCTATCTCTTCTGTATATTCCTTAATTAGAGCTTTCTTGGTGAGTTTCTGGTTAACCTCAGGCTTATAGAGTATGTTCTTTGCTATATGAGCATATTCCAATGTACTCAGAGTTTCCTCCAGATTGAGAGATGCAGGAGAAACTGTTGCAATGATAGATGTTCTTGAATGTCCCCCAAGAGAGTCCTGCAGGATTCTCATCAGTTTAGATTCTCGATAAGGAACATGAGGTGTTCCTTCTACAAGAGCAGTAATAACGCTTCCCAGAGTCAACAGAGACTGATTGATATTTCCAGCTTCCTGAGATCTCTTGTCAACTGCTCCAGAACGGCCATTGTTCTCACTGCATGCAAGATCAACCAACTTTCCAATTTTAACAAGCTCCTCTCCATCAACTGTATTTTCGTATGTATTGTAACAGAGATAACTGAGTGAGATCGACTAGAATAGATGTTCATCAAAGGTGCTGCAGCTGTCTTTTTTGCTGCCCCCTTCTCCAAAATTTGATAGACTTCATCCTTGTTGTGTACTTTAATTTCTTCCAAATCTTTGTTTATCACTCCCTTCTTGTTATGGGGATCATCAAACATCTTCAGTCTCTTAGAAACATCAGAAGGTGGATTAAGGAGATCAAAGAGCTGTTAATTATAGATTTCCAATAGTGACACTTTCACTGAAAATTCAGTACCATTATCAGTAAGTTTCTAAAAAATCTGATGAAGAGTATGTGGAATTATACCAGCCATGCATTTATGATTTTTTAGCTCAGCATTTATGATTTTTTAAAAAAATCTCTCCAGAAACTGGAGATAGAGGGAACATGCATGCATGCATGCTGAGTTTCTTCAATCTTTTCTGACTTTTTGTGACCCATGGACTGTAGCCTGCCAGTATTCTCCAGGCAAGAAGGCTGGAGTGGGTTAGAGGGAACATACTCAACATAAGAAAAACTCCATATAAAACAGACCTACAGCTAACATTTGACTCAATGGTGAAAAGCTGAAAGCATCCCCTCTAAGTAAGAAAACAAGGATGTCCACTATCACCACCGTCACTCAACATAGTTTTCAAAGTCCATGCTTCAGTAGTCAGAGAAGAAAAGAAGTAAAGGAAATCCAGATTGAAAAGAAGTTGAACTGTCACTGTTTGCAATTGACATACTATACATAGAAAAAGTGAAAGTGAAGTCACTCAGTCGTGTCTGACTCTTTGCCACCCCATGGACTGTAGCCTATCAAGTTCCTCCATCCATGAGATTTTCCAGGCAAGAATGCTGGAGTGGATTCCATTTCCTTCTCCAGGGGATCTTCCTGACCCAGGAATCGAACCCGGGTCTCCTGCATTGCAGGCAGACACTTTACCGTCTGAGCCACCAGGGAAGCTTACTATACATAGAAGATCTTTAAAATACTACCAGGAAATTACTTGAACTCATCATTTAATTTCATGACGTTGAAGGCTACAAAATTAATACACAGAAATCTGTTGCACTTATATATACAAATAAAGATCAGAAAGAAAATTCAAGAAAAATACCATTTATCATGACACAAAAAGGAATAAAATAGGAATAAATCTACTGGGGCTTCTCTGGTGGCTCAAGAGTGAAGAATTTGCTGCAGTGCAGTAGCCACAGGAGCCATGGGTTCTATATCTGGGTCAGGAAGAACCCCTGGAGGAGGGCATGGCAACCCAGTATTCTTGCCTGGAGAATCCCATGAACAGAGGAACCTGGAAAACTACAGTCCACAGGGCCACATAGAGTCAGACATGACTGAAGTGACTTAGCACAAGACAGCACAAATCTACCTAAGGGTATAAAGACCTGTACTCTGATAATTAGAAGATGCTGATGAAAGAAAACATACAGATGGAAAGATACACCATGTTCATGGATTGGTAGAATCAATATTGTCAAAGTTACTATACTACACAAGGCAATCTTCAGATTCAGTACAATCCCTATCAAATTAGCAATGACATTTTCTCCTCCCTACTTGCCCACATTTCCATGAAATTTCCCAGATATTACTTGAACATTCTCAGGGATGATATTCTAAGAGAAAGTCTAAAGAAATTATTTTAAATAATTAATCTAAAGCTAAAATAATGTAATATATAATCTAAGAAGTTTATTTATATCATCTTTTATTTCTGGAATAATGTGAGGACTTTTATTATAAAGTGTTGAGAAAATATACTGAGATAGGTGAATTTAAAGTTTGATTAAAGCAAATATAATAATGTGTGGGATAGCAGTTGTTATATAATGTTTTTAGAATTTAAGCCTTCTCTTTTATTTTCAGAGAAGGATGTAAGATTTTTCTGACATTTGCATAAGCACTATCTTTTCCGTCTCCAAACTTAGTTTAGTCATCTTTATTTTTATTTAATGTCATTTAAGAACAGGTTAGAGATACTGAAAGTAAATGAGATGCACTATTTTAGATGTGTCTATTAAGTAAGACTGGGCTAATTATAAAGGAATACAGATCATAGTCATCTATTTAAAACAATTTTTATTGTTGCTGCTGTTATGTTTATAATTTTTACTTGTTTAACTTTAACTAAAGAAAAGACCCTAAAGAGCAAGTTAATTGGTATATAATTCTTTTGCTTTCCCTGCTCCTTGTGAAAGCAAAGTTGACATTGTTTTGAAGAGAATCCAGTAAAATTTTTTCACAAGTATTCAATTCTGCTGAGCCTGTATGGATCTGACTGATGTGAAGGAAGAGGAGAAAAGAATTGAGCTTTAATGGAAACCTGCATTACTAAGATGTTTCATCCAAGATTTTCAGGTGAAAATGCGAAATATATCTTCAAGGAAAGAAAAACATCACAAGGATGTATTACTTGCACTTTACAGACGTTTATTTGAAAACTTTTGAAAGATTACATATCCATTTGTGTTCTCATTAATACTAGTTACCAAGTATTTCTGACCCTTCTTTAGGTACAAGGTTGGTTACATTTCCCCATCTTCTTTCTATTAAAAATGGTCATGATATAACTTACTGTTGTGAATTAATCATGAGAAAAGCTGTATTTGTCACATTTGGGAGAAAACTATAAGAGCTAATGTACAATCAGAACCTCTTTTCTTCAGCTGTGGCAACCAACTTCAGATGAGGAGGCTCTGTTAGCATTATCCCTGGAGTGAAGAAATGTGGCCTTAGATTTCTCTCCGCTACCCCAATTCTTTAACCCACATGAATATGCAACATCAATCAGAAATAAACCTTTGTTATTTTAGTACATTATGATTTGAAGGTTGTATTGACACTGAAGCATAACCTAGGTTGGCATGATAAAAAAAATCATTTATATATATATTTTTTTCTTTATGGTGGGTGTCTAAGAATAATTGTGGGACTTGCCTTGTGATTAAGAATCCACCTGCTAATGCAAAGGACATGAGTTTGAGCCCTGGTCCAGGAAAATCCCACATGCAACTAAGCCTGTGGACAGAAACTACTGAAGCCCACACACACAGAGCCTGTGTTCCACAACAAGAAAAAACCACTGCAGTGAGAAGCCTGAGTACCACAATGAAGCATAAACCCTGCTTGTCAGAACTAGAGAAAGCCCATGTGCAGCAATGAAGACCCAGCAAGGCCATAAATAAATAAGTAATCTTTTTAGAGTAATATGGGAATATCATATCTGAATATATTTTTTTATGTCTATCTTAAACCAAGTTCTTGATCCTTTTATTTCTGATAGCCAGTGTGACTTTAAATATTTGGAAACTAAATATGAAATCTTACACAATCATGTATTGACTTTATTGTGAATTTCTTATATTTATGTTGTGCACTTCATTGGATTTATTTGTTATATCATTCTGTAACATATTAGTCTATCTCATCCATACTATTATGAGCTATATACCTCAGACGAAAGTACAACATATACCTAACTAATCTTTATATATTCTTGTGTTATAAATTCTAGAAATATACATTTAGATGCTGATAAGTTTGATGATGATAGAGACTCCAAAAAGAGATCATACTGCAGCAACATGCATATTCAGAATGACTGCAGAGCAATTCAATTTATACAAATAATTTACTACCTATATGTTCTAATATTTGAAAATCAGAAGTAAGTTTATATAACTAACAGCATTCTAGGCTTTTTAATTGTATAGAAATACAAAGGTATGAGATAAATGTGGTGGTTAGCAAAAGACATTGAGTTTTTAAGGGAAAATGGTAAATGGCCACTCTTCCTGAGTGAGAGTTCTTTGGTGGAAATATATTTTAGTGTTTAGGATAAAACTTCTGCTGACTCACACTGCATCATCTCTCTGTTCTTATCATACAATCTTAATTTCCATTTTCTAGCATCAGATAATGGATCTTGAAGTGAAGATCCAGAAATTCATGATAGGTCCAAGGGTATCTGAATTATTTTTTATGCATATTTCTGGAATGATTCTGAAAATCAAGTGATAATTTTGGTATCCCTATTTCATGAGATTCATGTTCCTTTAACTGTAATAGAATTTAATGCGATAAAGCTTTTTAATGAAAGTGTTAGGAGGCATTCATATGGAATCTATATATTCCTATTAAGGGTCAAGAAGATCCCCTGGAGAAGGAAATGGCAGTCCACTACAGCACTCTTGCCTGGAAAATCCCATGGACGGAGGAGCCTGATAGGCTA
>SJYW01028438.1:0-79811 GCA_006410735.1 Raphicerus campestris | reverse complement strand
ACATGAAAAGATGCTCAACATCACTCATTATCAGAGAAATGCAAATCAAGACCACAATGAGGTACCACTTCACACCAGTCAGAATGGCTGCGATCCAAAAATCTACAAGCAATAAGTGCTGGAGAGGATGTGGAGAAAAGGGAACCCTCTTACACTGTTGGTGGGAATGCAAACTAGTACAGCCACTATGGAGGGCAGTGTGGAGATTCCTTAAAAAATTGCAAATAGAACTGCCCTATGACCCAGCAATCCCACTGCTGGGCATACACATCGAGGAAACCCGAATTGAAAGAGACACATGTACCCCAATGTTCATTGCAGCGTTATTTATAATTGCCAGAACATGGAAACAACCCAGATGTCCATCAACAGATGATTGGATAAGAAGCTGTGGTACATATACACAATGGAGTATTACTCAGCCCTTAAGAAGAATAAGTTTGACTCAGTTCTAATGAGATGGATGAAATTGGAGCCGATTATACAGAGTGAAG
This sequence comes from Raphicerus campestris, assembly GCA_006410735.1. Classification (NCBI taxonomy): domain Eukaryota; kingdom Metazoa; phylum Chordata; class Mammalia; order Artiodactyla; family Bovidae; genus Raphicerus; species Raphicerus campestris. The sequence goes on along the minus strand of SJYW01028438.1, from coordinate 79,317 downwards.
TAAGCCAGAAAGAAAAACACCAATACAGTATACTGACACATATATATGGATTTAGGAAGATAGTAATGATGACCCTGTAAGTGAGACAATATAGGAGACACAAAAGTATAGAATGGACTTTTGACATCTGGGGTAGAGGGAGAGGGTGGGATAATTAGGGAGAATGACACTGAAACATGTATACTATCATATAAGAAATGAAGCGCCTGTCTATGTTCAAAAAAAAAAAAAAAGTAAAGGAGTACATCAAGGCTGTATATTGTCACCCTGCTTATTTAACTCATGAGAAATGCTGGACTGGAAGAAACTCAAGCTGGAATCAAGATTACCAGAAGAAATATCAATAACTTCAGATATGCAGTTGACACCACCCTTATCGCAAAAAGTGAAGAGGAACTGAAAAGCCTCTTGATGAAAATGAAAGAGGAGAGTGAACATGTAGGCTTAAAGCTCAGCATTCAGAAAATGAAGATCATGGTATCTGGTCCCATCATTTCATGGGAAATAGATGAGGAAACAGTGGAAACAATGTCAGACTTTATTTTGGGGGGCTCCAAAAGAAGCAACAGTTAGAACTGGACATGGGACAACAGACTGGTTCCAAATAGGAAAAAGAGTACGTCAAGGCTATATATTGTCACTCTGCTTATTTAACTTCTATGCAGAGTACATCATGAGAAATGCTGGACTGGAAAAAACACAAGCTGGATTCAAGATTGCCGAGAGAAATACCAATAACTTCAGATATGCAGATGACACCACCCTTATGGCAGAAAGTGAAGAGGAACTAAAAAGCCTCTTGATGAAAGTGAAAGAGGAGAGTGAAAAAGTTGGCTTAAAGATCAACATTCAGAAAACGAAAATCATGGCATCTGGTCCCATCATTTCATGGGAAATAGATGGGGAAACAGTGGAAACAATGTCAGATTTTATTTTTTGGGCTCCAAAATCACTACAGATGGTGACTGCTGCCATGAAATTAAAAGACGCTTACTCCTTGGAAGAAAAATTATGATCAGCCCAGATAGCATATTCAAAAGCAGAAACATTACTTTTCCAACTAAGGTCCGTCTAGTAAAAGCTATGGTTTCTCCAGTAGTCATGTACGGATGTAAGAGTTGGACTGTGAAGAAGGCAGAGTGNTTGTTATTAATTAAATGTCATATGTGCCCCTTTCCAATTCATACACATTGAAACCCCACCTCCCAGTGTGGTGGTATTAGGTGAGTTCATGAGAGTAGGGCTCCCATGATGGGATTAGTGCCATAAGAGGAGGAAGAGATTGGTGCTCACTCTGTCCTGCTGTGTGAGGATACAGTGAGACAATGGCTGTCTGCAAGCCAGAAAGAGGGCTCTCACCAGAACCCATCATGCCAGCATCCTGGTCTTAGACTGTTAGCCTCCAGAACTGTGAGAAATAACAGTTTAACCCACCTAGCCTATTGTATTTTATTATGGCAACACAGCTATTAAAACAATTATGTTGTATCATGCAGTCTGATTGTGTTACCTCCTGCCTTTCAATGGTTTCTTATGGTCTTTTAAAAATAAAGTATAAAATCATTAACATGTCCCCACAGCGAAGTATATTCTGGTCCCTATATTTCTTTCTAAAAGTATTTTCTAATACTCTTCCTGAAAATCTCTGCTGTTTAAACACATGGTCTTCCTTTAGGCTCTTGAATATATCATGCTTAATATCCCTCTGCCTACCATAGGACCTTGGCGTAGGCTGTTCCCTGTCAAAAATGCTTTTCCACCCCCCTTTCACACAGTTAACTCTGCTTCATCCTTCATATCACACTTCAGTCATTGTTTCCTTAGGGTCTAGATCAGCTCTGTCAGATACTTCTTTCACCTTTAAAATAAATCATAGTTGGTATTTATTTGTTTATTTATTTGATTACTGAAAAAAATTTAAAGGCATTTTAACACCAAAATTATCTTAGGATAGGAGATAATCTCTAACATTTTAATTAATTTTTAATTGAAGGATTATTGCTTTACAATATTGTATTTATTTCTGCCATATATCGGCATGAATCAGCCATAGGTATATATATGTCCCCTCCCTCTTGAACCGCCTTCCCACCTCTTACCCCATCCTACCCCTCCAGGTTTATTTTTCTCTCTCTCTTTCACTAGATGCTAAACTGCAAGAAGGCAGTGATCTTTATGCCTTGCTCAACAATTTATCCTCATCACAGTAACATAATCACTGGATATACCATAAGTAACTGCTTGATGAATGATATAAAAATAATCTCTATTCCTGCTTTGGAAATAGGTTCATCTGTACCATTTTTCCAGATTCCACATATATGTGTTAATATTTGATTTTATCTTTCTGACTTACTTCACTCTGTATGAAAAAGACTCTAGGTCCATCCACATCTCTTCAAATGACTCAACTTCATTCCTTTTCATGGCTACATAATATAAACTGTGGAAAATTCTGAAAGAGATGGGAATACCAGACCACCTGACCTGCCTCTTGAGAAACCTGTATGCAGGTCAGGAAGCAACAGTTAGAACTGGACATGGGACAACAGACTGGTTCCAAATAGGAAAAAGAGTACGTCAAGGCTATATATTGTCACTCTGCTTATTTAACTTCTATGCAGAGTACATCATGAGAAATGCTGGACTGGAAAAAACACAAGCTGGATTCAAGATTGCCGAGAGAAATACCAATAACTTCAGATATGCAGATGACACCACCCTTATGGCAGAAAGTGAAGAGGAACTAAAAAGCCTCTTGATGAAAGTGAAAGAGGAGAGTGAAAAAGTTGGCTTAAAGATCAACATTCAGAAAACGAAAATCATGGCATCTGGTCCCATCATTTCATGGGAAATAGATGGGGAAACAGTGGAAACAATGTCAGATTTTATTTTTTGGGCTCCAAAATCACTACAGATGGTGACTGCTGCCATGAAATTAAAAGACGCTTACTCCTTGGAAGAAAAATTATGATCAGCCCAGATAGCATATTCAAAAGCAGAAACATTACTTTTCCAACTAAGGTCCGTCTAGTAAAAGCTATGGTTTTTCCAGTAGTCATGTACGGATGTAAGAGTTGGACTGTGAAGAAGGCAGAGTGCTGAAGAATTGATGCTTTTGAGCTGTCGTGTTGGAGAAGACTCTTGAGAGTCCCTTGGACTGCAAGGAGATCCAACCAGTCCATTCTGAATGAGATCAGCCCTGGGACTTTTTTGTTGCAAGGAATGATGCTAAAGATGAAACGCCATTACTTTGGCCACCTCATGCAAAGAGTTAACTCACTGGAAAAGACTCTGATGCTGGGAGCGATTGGGGGAAGGAGCAAAAGGTGATGACAGAGGATGAGATGGCTGGATGGCATCACTGACTGGATGGACGTGAATCTGGGTAAACTCCGGGAGTTGGTGATGGACAGGGAGGCCTGGTGTGCTGTGATTCATGGGGTCGCAAAGAGTCGGACACGACTGAGTGACTGAACTGAACTGTGGAGGCACAGGTCATCAGTGGCCTGTCTAAGAGACAGAGACTCTGGCTGCAGCAGACCTGAGTCATGCAGTGTGTGGTGTAAGCCCTCTTGGAGGAGGTCACCATTAACCCCACTAGAGAGTCACTGAGCAGATGAACCAAAAATTGTGGAACAATTATAGCAAAGAAATTCTCATGCTGTTAAGAAAGTTCTAAGGCCCTCAGCAGATTTTTCAGTCTGGGAATCTGGCATAAGGACTTAGAACATGTAGCAAATTGAACTTTGGGGGCCAGTAATATTTAATTGCAGAACTTCCACAGGATTAGGGAAACAGACTCCCAGTTGGCATAAATAAAACTTTGTATGCACCAGGAACCAGAAGAAGGGAGCAGTGTCTGCATAAGAGACTAAGTCAATCTTGACTGTGAATGTTCAGGAATCTCCAGTTGTGGTTTGAGTGTACAGATTGGCCTCATGCCAAATAACAGGGAGGGAACACAGCCACACCCATCAACAGAAATTTGGATTAAAGATTTACTGGGCATGGCCCAGCCCGTCAGAAGGAGACCCAGCTTTCCCCACAGTCAGTCTTTCCAATCAGCAAGATTCCATAATCATTTTATCCTTATTCATCAGAGGGAAGACAGAATGAAACTCATAATAGAAAACTGACTTAACTGATCACATGGACAACCACCTTGTCTAACTGAATAAAACAATGAGTGGCCCCCTGTAGGGCCACCCAAGATGGTGGAGAGTTCTGAAAAAAACGTGGTCCACTGGAGAAGGGAATGGCAAACCACTTCAGTATTCTCGACATTGGATCACTGAAAAAGCAAGACAGTTCCAGAAAAAAAAAAAAAAAATCTACTTCTGCTTTATTGACTATGCCAAAGCTTTGACGGTGTGGATAACAACAAACCGTGGAAAATTCTTCAAAAGATGGGAATATCACACAATCTTACCTGCCTCCTGAGATATCTGTATACTGGTCAAGAAGCAACAGCTAGAACCAGACATGGAAAAACAAACTGGCTTCAAATTGGGAAAGGAGTACATCAAGGCTGTATATTGTCACTCTTGTCTATTTAACTTATATGCAGAGTACATTATTAGAAACGCTGGGCTGGGTGAAACATAAGCTGGAACCAAGATTGTGGGGAGAAACTGCAGTAACCTCAGATATGCAGATGACACTACCCTTATGGCAGAAAGTGGACAAAAACTAAAGAGCCTCTTGATGATACTGAAAGAGGAGAGTGGAAAAATTAAAAAAAAAACAAACAAACTCAACATTAAAAAAAATAAAGAAAACATTTTTAATTTTACAGTACAGTACAACTGCTGGCATACAGGGGCTGGCATTGAGTCAACAGGCAAGAAGAGTTATAGACTGACTAGAGGTGGGAGAGGAGGTGGGAAATGGTAGAAATGAAGGCTCATCAGCAGTAGGAGATGGATGGCAAGATGTAATTTCACTCACATCTGATGATGATGACACAGGTTCTGGTTTCTTGCTGGATTCAATTCTATCTACCGTCTTGCTCTGGGACATCTTGAAGTTAAAATAAAGATACTGTACTATTGAACACTATACAGTACTGTACAGTTAAGTACACAAATAGGATGCATGTATGTGACAATGTACATAAGACATGGACTAACTTATATGACTGGACAAGGGAACACATGTTCGCACCTTTGAAACTTAACTACTTCAAGGTCTGTATGTAGGGGGCTTCTTGTAAATCTCTACTTATATGACCACAGACAGTAACCCACCAAACCCCTGCACATCACAGAGTAAATCCTAGTCCCTGATCCGTTTATAAGAGCTCCTCCAAGACCTAACAACATCTGACATCATCATAGGATTTTAGTTCAATACTAGAATTATCATTAAGTCTATTAATACTCTGACAATATATGGATAATAATGAGACATCATCCTAAAAAGCTCCTCCCAAGGCCATCCTACACCAACTTTTCAAAAAGGACTTTGATGTAGACTAACTCTGTACATGCTATCAGAAGTCCTCTTTCTTTCTTTCTTTCTTTCTTTCTTTCTTTTTATTTTTTTAAATGCACCTCACCCTCTCTTCCCCTCTTCCCATGTCCATAAATCTATTCTCTATGTCTGCTTCTCCATTGCTTCCCTGTAAATAAATTATTCAATAAGATTTTTTTCTATATTCTGTATATATGCATTAGAATACAATATTGATCTTTCTCTTTCTGACTTACTTCACTCTGTAGAATAGGCTCTAAGTTCATCCACCTGCTTAGAACAGACTCAAATGTGTTCCTTTTTATGGCTGAGTATTATTCCATTTCCACTGTTTTTCTTTCATTTTTTAAATTTTTATTGAGATATCTTTGAAGTATAAAACCATACACATTTAAGGTGTACCCTTTGATATTTTGACACATGTATATATTGTGAAAGATCACCAGAATCAAACCAAATAACCTATCCATCACCCCTACATAGCTACCAGTGTGTGAGTATGCACAATAAGATTTAACTTAGAATCTATAATTTTAGAAGATTCTAAGTGTACAATATAATATTGTTAGTTATCACCACCATTCTGGTGTTTCAGAGCTCCAGAAGTCATTCACTTTCATAACTGAAACTTTGTACAAGAGTGCAATAATCTCATTTCCTTCTCCACTCAACCCCTGACAACCACCAATCTTTATTTTTTTAATATTTATTTAAATTAGAGGCTAATTATTTTACAATATTGTAGTGATTTCTGCCATACGTTGACATGAATCAGCCATGGATGTACGTGTTACCGATCCTGAACCCCCCACCCACATCCCACCCATCCCATCCCTCTTGGTCATCCCAGTGCACCAGCCCTGAGCACTCTGTCTCATGCATCGAACCTAGATTGGTGATCTGTTTCACATATGCTAATATACATGTTTCAGTGCTCTTCTCTCAAGTCGTCTCACTCTCCCCATCTCCCACAGAGTCCAAAAGACAGTTCTATACATCAGTGTCTCTTTTGCTGTCTCACATATAGGGTCATTGTTACCATCGTTCTAAATTTCATATATATGTGTTAGTACACTGTATTGGTGTTTTTCTTTTTGATTTACTTCACTCTGTATATAGGCTCCAGTTTCATCCACCTCATTAGAACTGATTCAAATGTAGTCATTTTAATGGCTGAATAATATTCCATTGTGTAAACCTACCACAGCTTTCTTATCCATTCATCTGCAGATGGACATCTAGGTTGCTTCCATGTCCCAGCTATTATAAACAGTGCTGCAATGAACATTGGGGTACATGGGTCTCTTTCAGTTCAGGTTTCCTCAGTGTGTATGCCCAGGAGTGGGATTGCTGGGTCATATGACAGTTCTATTTCCAGTTTTTTAAGGAATCTCCACACTGTTTTCCATAGTGGTTTTATTAATTTGCATTCCCACCAACAGTGTTAAGAGAGTTCCCTTTTCTTCATAACATTTATTGTTTGTAGACTTTTGGATAGTAGCCATTCTAATCAGCGTGAGATGGTACCTCATTGTGGTTTTGATTTACATTTTTCTGATAATGAGTGATGTTGAGCATCTTTTCATGTGTTTGTTAGCCATCTGTATGTCTTCTTGGGGGAAATGTCTATTTAGTTCTTTGGCCCATTTTTTGATTGNGCCTCTTGATGATACTGAAAGAGGAGAGTGGAAAAATTAAAAAAAAAACAAACAAACTCAACATTAAAAAAAATAAAGAAAACATTTTTAATTTTACAGTACAGTACAACTGCTGGCATACAGGGGCTGGCATTGAGTCAACAGGCAAGAAGAGTTATAGACTGACTAGAGGTGGGAGAGGAGGTGGGAAATGGTAGAAATGAAGGCTCATCAGCAGTAGGAGATGGATGGCAAGATGTAATTTCACTCACATCTGATGATGATGACACAGGTTCTGGTTTCTTGCTGGATTCAATTCTATCTACCGTCTTGCTCTGGGACATCTTGAAGTTAAAATAAAGATACTGTACTATTGAACACTATACAGTACTGTACAGTTAAGTACACAAATAGGATGCATGTATGTGACAATGTACATAAGACATGGACTAACTTATATGACTGGACAAGGGAACACATGTTCGCACCTTTGAAACTTAACTACTTCAAGGTCTGTATGTAGGGGGCTTCTTGTAAATCTCTACTTATATGACCACAGACAGTAACCCACCAAACCCCTGCACATCACAGAGTAAATCCTAGTCCCTGATCCGTTTATAAGAGCTCCTCCAAGACCTAACAACATCTGACATCATCATAGGATTTTAGTTCAATACTAGAATTATCATTAAGTCTATTAATACTCTGACAATATATGGATAATAATGAGACATCATCCTAAAAAGCTCCTCCCAAGGCCATCCTACACCAACTTTTCAAAAAGGACTTTGATGTAGACTAACTCTGTACATGCTATCAGAAGTCCTCTTTCTTTCTTTCTTTCTTTCTTTCTTTCTTTTTATTTTTTTAAATGCACCTCACCCTCTCTTCCCCTCTTCCCATGTCCATAAATCTATTCTCTATGTCTGCTTCTCCATTGCTTCCCTGTAAATAAATTATTCAATAAGATTTTTTTCTATATTCTGTATATATGCATTAGAATACAATATTGATCTTTCTCTTTCTGACTTACTTCACTCTGTAGAATAGGCTCTAAGTTCATCCACCTGCTTAGAACAGACTCAAATGTGTTCCTTTTTATGGCTGAGTATTATTCCATTTCCACTGTTTTTCTTTCATTTTTTAAATTTTTATTGAGATATCTTTGAAGTATAAAACCATACACATTTAAGGTGTACCCTTTGATATTTTGACACATGTATATATTGTGAAAGATCACCAGAATCAAACCAAATAACCTATCCATCACCCCTACATAGCTACCAGTGTGTGAGTATGCACAATAAGATTTAACTTAGAATCTATAATTTTAGAAGATTCTAAGTGTACAATATAATATTGTTAGTTATCACCACCATTCTGGTGTTTCAGAGCTCCAGAAGTCATTCACTTTCATAACTGAAACTTTGTACAAGAGTGCAATAATCTCATTTCCTTCTCCACTCAACCCCTGACAACCACCAATCTTTATTTTTTTAATATTTATTTAAATTAGAGGCTAATTATTTTACAATATTGTAGTGATTTCTGCCATACGTTGACATGAATCAGCCATGGATGTACGTGTTACCGATCCTGAACCCCCCACCCACATCCCACCCATCCCATCCCTCTTGGTCATCCCAGTGCACCAGCCCTGAGCACTCTGTCTCATGCATCGAACCTAGATTGGTGATCTGTTTCACATATGCTAATATACATGTTTCAGTGCTCTTCTCTCAAGTTGTCTCACTCTCCCCATCTCCCACAGAGTCCAAAAGACAGTTCTATACATCAGTGTCTCTTTTGCTGTCTCACATATAGGGTCATTGTTACCATCGTTCTAAATTTCATATATATGTGTTAGTACACTGTATTGGTGTTTTTCTTTTTGATTTACTTCACTCTGTATATAGGCTCCAGTTTCATCCACCTCATTAGAACTGATTCAAATGTAGTCATTTTAATGGCTGAATAATATTCCATTGTGTAAACCTACCACAGCTTTCTTATCCATTCATCTGCAGATGGACATCTAGGTTGCTTCCATGTCCCAGCTATTATAAACAGTGCTGCAATGAACATTGGGGTACATGGGTCTCTTTCAGTTCAGGTTTCCTCAGTGTGTATGCCCAGGAGTGGGATTGCTGGGTCATATGACAGTTCTATTTCCAGTTTTTTAAGGAATCTCCACACTGTTTTCCATAGTGGTTTTATTAATTTGCATTCCCACCAACAGTGTTAAGAGAGTTCCCTTTTCTTCATAACATTTATTGTTTGTAGACTTTTGGATAGTAGCCATTCTAATCAGCGTGAGATGGTACCTCATTGTGGTTTTGATTTACATTTTTCTGATAATGAGTGATGTTGAGCATCTTTTCATGTGTTTGTTAGCCATCTGTATGTCTTCTTGGGGGAAATGTCTATTTAGTTCTTTGGCCCATTTTTTGATTGAGTGGTTTATTTTTCTGGAATTGAGCCACTAGAGTTGCTTGTATATTTTTGAAATTAATTCTGTGTCAGTTACTTCATTTGCTATTATTTTCTCCCATTCTGAAGGCTGTCTTTTCACCTTGCTTAAGGTTTCCTTCGTTATGAAAAAGTTTTTAAATTTAATTAGGTCCCATTTGCTTATTTTTGCTTTTATTTCCATTACTGGGTGAGGTGGGTCATAGAGGATCCTGATGTGATTTATGTAGGAGAGTGTTTTGCCTATATTTTCTTCTAGGAGTTTTATAGTTTCTGGTCTTATGTTTATATCTTTAATCCACTTTGAGTTTATTTTTGTGTATCATGTTAGAATGTGTTCAGTTTCATTCTTTTACAAGTGGTTGACCAGTTTTTCCAACACCACTTGTTAAAGAAATCTCTTTTATAAGATTGTCTTTTCTCCATTGTATATTATTGCCTCCTTTGTCAAAGATAAGATGTCCATAGGTGTGTGGATTTACCTTTGGGTTTTTTGTTTTGTTCCATTAATCTATATTTCTGTTTTTGTGCCAGTACCATACTGTCTTGATAACTGTAGCATTGTAGTATAGCATGAAGTCAGGCCGGTTGACTCCACCAGTTCCATTCTTCTTTCTCAAGATTGCTTTGGCTATTCGAGGTTTTTTTTTTTTTTTTTTTGTATTTCCGTACAAATTGTAAAATTATTTATTCCAGTTCTCTGAAAAATACCATTGGTAGTTTGATAGGGATTGACTGCATTGAATCTACACTTTGCTTTGTTTAGTATACTCATTTTCACTATATTGATTCTTCCAATATCCATGAACATGGTGTATTTCTCCATCTATTTGTGTACTCTTTGATTTCTTTCACCACTGTTTTATAATTTTCTCTGTATAGGTATATAGGTATTTTGTTTCTTTAGGCAGATATATTCCAAAGTATTCTATTTTTTTCATTGCAGTGCTGAATGGAATTTCTCTGTTTTCTCATTATTAGTGTATAGGAATGCAAGGAATTTCTGTGTGTTGATTTTATATCCTGAAACATTACTATATTCATTTATCAGCTCTAGTAATTTTCTGCTGGAGTCTTTAGGGCTTTCTATGTAGAAGATCATGCTATCGGCAAACAGTGAGAGTTTTCCAATATGGATTCCCTTTATATCTTTTTCTCCTCTGATTGTTGTGGCTAAAACTTCCAAAACTATGCTGAATAGTAGTGGTGAGAGTGGGCATCCTTGTCTTCACCCTGATTTTAGGGGAAATGCTTTCAATTTGTCACCATTGAGGATAATATTTGCTGTGGGTTTGTCATATATAGCTTTTATTATATTGAGTTATGTTCCTTCTATTATTGCTTTCTGGGAGATTTTATCATAAATGGATGTTGAATTTTTTCAAAGGCTTTTTCTGCATCTATTGAGATAATCATAAGGTTTTATCTTTTAATTTGTTAATGTGGTGTATTACATTGATTGATTTGTGGATATTAAAGAATCCTTGCATCCTTGGGATAAAGCCCACTTGGTCATGTTGTATGATATTTTTAATATGTTGTTGGATTTTGTTTGCTAGAATTTTGTTAAGGATTTTTGCATCTATGTTCACCAGTGATATTGGCCTGTAGTTTATGTGTGTGTGTGTGTGTGTGTGTGTGTGTGTGTGTGTAATCTTTGTCTGATTTTGGTATTAGGGTGATGGTGGCCTCATAGAATGAGTTTGGAAATTTACCTTTCTCTGCAATTTTCTCTAATAGTTTGAGTAGGATAGATGTTAGCTCTTCTCTAAATTTTTGGTAGAATTCAGCTGTGAACCCGTCTGGTCCTGGGCTTTTTTTTGCTGGAAGGCTTCTGATTACAGTTTTGATTTCCGTGTTTGTGATGAGTCTGGTAAGATTTTCTGTTTCCTCCTGGTTCAAATTTGGAAACATGTACTTTTCTAAGTATTTGTCCATTTCTTCCAAGTTGTCCATTTTATTGGCTGATAGTTGCTGATAAAAGTCTCCTATGATCCTTTTTTGTTCTATGTTGTTTGTTTGATTTCTCCATTTTCCTTTCTAATTTTGCTGATTTTACTCTTCTCCCTTTGTTTCTTGATGAGTCTGGCTAATGGTTTGTCAATTTAATTTATCTTCTTAAAGAACCAGCTTCTGGCTTTGCTGGGTTTTGCTATGGTCTATTTTTGTTTCTTTTACATTTATATCTGCCCTAATTTTTAAGATTTTTTTCCTTCATTTTCTAGTTGCTTTATGTGTAGAATTGGTTATTTATTTTACTTTTTTCTTGTTTCTTGAGGTAAGCCTGTATTGCTATGAATCTTTCCCTTAGCACTGTTTTTACAGTGTTCCATAGCTTTTCGGTTGTTGGGTTTTCATTTTCATTAGTTTTTATGCATATTTTGATTTCTTTTTTTATTTCTTCTGTAATTTGTTGGTTATTCAGAAGCATGTTCTTTAGCTGCCATATGCTGACATTTTAAATAGTTTTTCTCTTGTAATTGGCATCTAATCTTACTGCATTGTGGTCAGAAAAGATAATTGGAAATTTTTCAATTTTTTTTTTTTTAAATTTCAAGGCTAGATTTATGCCCCAGGATGTGATCTATCCTGGAGAAGTTCCGTGTGCACTTGAGAAAAAGTGAAATTCATTGTTTTGGGGTGAAATGCCCTATAGACATCAATTAGGTATAATGGTCCATTGTATTATTTAAAGTTTGTGTTTCCTTGTTAAATTTCTGTTTAGTTGATCTATCCATAGGCGTGAGTGAGGTATTCAAGTCTCCCACTATTACTGGGTTATTGTTAATTTCCCCTTTCATACTTTTTAGCATTTGGCTTACATACTGCAGGGCTCTCATGTTGGGTGCATATATATTTATAATTGTTGTATCTTCTTCTTGTACTGATCCTATGATCATTATGTAGTGTGCTTCTTTGTCTCTTTTCATGGCCTTTATTTTAAAGTCTATTTTATACAGTATGAGTATTGCTATTCCTGCTTTCTTTTGGTCTCCATTTGTGTGAAATATCTTTTTCCAGCCCTTCGCTTTCATTTTGTATGTGTCCATTTTTTTTGAAGTGGTCTCTTGTAGACAGCATATATAGGGGTCTTGTTTTTGTATCCATTCAGGCCGTCTTTGTCTTTTGGTTGAGGCATTCAACCTATTTACATTTAAGGTAATTATTGATAAGTATGATCCCGTTGCCATTTACTTTGTTGTTTTGGCTTCAAATCTGTACACCCTTTCTGTGTTCTCTATCTAGAGAAGATCCTTTAGCATTTGTTGAAGAGCTGATTTGGTGATGCTGAATTCTCTCAGCTTTTGCTTGTCTGTAAAGCTTTTGATTTCTCCTTCATATTTGAATGATATCCTTGCTGCCTACAGTAATCTTGGTTGTAGGTTTTTCTTTTTCATCACTTTAAGTTATCTTGCCATTTCCTTCTGGCCTGAAGAGTTTCTATTGAAAGTTCAGCTGTTATCTTTGTGAGAATCCCCTTGTGTGTTATTTATTGTTTTTCTCTTGATGCTTTTAAAAATTTTCTTTGTGTTTGATCTTTGTTGATTTGATTAATATGTGTCTTGGAATGCTTCAACTTTGGCCTATCCTGTTTGGGACTCTCTGGGTTTCTTGGACTTGGGTGACTATTTCCTTCCCCATTTTAAGGAAGTTTTCAACTATTATCTCCTCAAGTATTTTTTCATGGCCTTTCTTTTTGTCTTCTTATTCTGGGACTCCTATGATTCGAATGTTGGGGTGTTCAACATTGTCCCAGTGGTCTCTGAGGTTATCCTCATTNTTAAGGAAGTTTTCAACTATTATCTCCTCAAGTATTTTTTCATGGCCTTTCTTTTTGTCTTCTTATTCTGGGACTCCTATGATTCGAATGTTGGGGTGTTCAACATTGTCCCAGTGGTCTCTGAGGTTATCCTCATTTCTTTTAATTCTTTTTTTTTCTTTTTTACTCTCTGCTTCATTTATTTGTACCATTCTATCTTTTACCTCACTTATCCTATCTTCTGCCTCCGTTATTCTACTGTTGGTTCCCTTCAGAGTGTTTTTTTTTTTAATCTCATATATTGCATTATTCATTATTGATTGACTCTTTTTTATTTCTTCTAGGTCTTTCTTGAACATTTCTTGCATCCTCTCAATCTTTGTCTCCAGGCTCTTTATCTGTAACTCCATGTTGGTTTCAAGATTTTGGATCATTTATTCTAAACTCTCCTTTTATGAATTTGAGTACTTTGTTTTCTACATATGAGTGAGTTTATTAAGTATATGCTTTTCTGTTTCTGACATATTTCATTTAGCATAAAGTACTTCTGGCTTATCTAGTTGACTGGTGTTGTCACAAATGATAGGATTTCAGTCACTATTATTATCGAATAATCTTCCATTGTGTAGGGAGGGAGGGGTATGTATCACATTTTCCTTATCCATTCATCCATCTGTGGACACTCATGTTGCTTCCATATTTTAGCTATTGTGAATAATGATACAATGAACATGGGAGTGCAGATAACTTTTTAAGAATCAGATTTGTTTTTTCTTTTTTTCTGAACGCAATGTCACCCCACTCCAGTACTCTTGTGTGGAAAATCCCAGGACAGAGAAGCCTGGAAGACTGTAGTCTATGGGTTCACTAAGAGTCGGACACCACTGAGTGACTTCACTTTCACTTTTTGCTTTCATGCATTGGGAGAAGGAAATGGCAACCCACTCCAGTGTTCTTGTCTGGAGAATCCCAAGGGCGGGGGAGCCTGGTGGGGTGCCATCTATGGGGTCACACAGAGTCGGACATGACTGAAATGACTTAGCAGCAGCAGCAGGCCATATATGCACAGTCGTGTTGCTGGATCATGTAATAGTTCTATTTTTCATTTTCTGAGGAACTTCCATACTGTTTTCCATAGTGGCAGCACAAATTTACACTTCTACCACAGTTTGCAAGTATCCTCTTTTCTCCACATCATCAACACTTGTTATCCCTTGTCTTTTTTTTTTTTTTAACAGACTTTATAACAAGTGTGAGGTTATATCTCATCATGGGTTTCCTTTGCATTTCTTCAATGATTTGTGATGTTGTACACTTTTTCATGTACTATTGGACATTTGCGTGTTTTGTTTTGAGGAACGTCAATTTAAATTATTTTCCCACTTTTAAAATCAGGTTTCTGTTTTTATTTTTGCTATTGAGTTGTATGTGCTACCTGTTTATTTTGGAATTAATGCTTATACATGGTTTGCAAATATTTTCTCCTTTTCTGTAGGTTGCCATTTTATGGTTTTGGTTGCTTCCTTTGAGCTTCTTAGGTGGCTGTTGTGCTAAAGTATCCACCTGCAAATGCAAGAGATGCAAATGATTCAGATTAGATCCCTGTCTCAGGAAAATCCCCTGGAGTAGGAAATGACAGGAAGTGGAAATGTCAGGAAATGAAAAATTTCATGGGCAGAGGAAACTGGTAGGGCTACAGTTCATGGGTTACAAGGAATCAGACATGACTGAGTTACTGAGCACACACCCATGTTACTTTGCAGAAGCTTTCTAGTTTGATACAATTCCACTTTTCTATTTTTGCTTATTGCCTGTGCTTCTTGCTGTCATAATCAAAAAAACCATTGCCAAGACCAATGTCAAAAAACTTTTCCTATGTTTTCTTTCATCTACCAGTTTTACAGCTCCAGTTCTGATACATAAGTCCACTTTTAGTTGATTTCTATATGTAGTATGAAGCAGAGTCCAATTTCATTATTCTGCATGGGATAGCTAGTTTTCCCAAAATAATTTACTAAAGAGTTTATCTTTTATCATTATGTGTTCTTGACACCTTTGCTGAAGATCAGTTGACCATAAGTGTGAGGATTTATCTCAGAGCCCTCAGTTCTGTTATACTGTGGGTTGCCTCCTCCAAGGGATCTTTCAGAACCAAGGATCTAACCTGCATCTCATCTCGTATGTCTCCTGCATTATCAGGAAGTTTCTTTACCACTAGTGTGCCACCTGGGAAGTGGATTGTTCTATTAAGGATATTGGCCTTTTCAGTTCTGTTTCCTTGCAGTGTCTTTATCTGACTTTGTGTCAGGATGACTCTGGCCTAATAAAATGAATTTGGAAATGTTCTTTCTTCTTCTGTGCTTTTGAAGAGTTTAAGAAGGATTGATATGAATTCTATTTGAAAGATTGGTGGAACTCACCCATAAAGCCATCTGTTCCAGGAATTATTATTATTATTTTTTTTTTGCTGAGAGATTTTTGATTGCTACTTAAATTACCTTATTTGTACTCATTTGTTCAGGTTTCTATTTTCTCTTGATGCAATATTGGTAGGTTGTATGTTTCTGGTTATTTACTCATTTAATATTTTTTAAACTTTGTGTGTGTGTGTGTGTGTGTGTGTGTGTGTGTGTGTGTGTGTTATAAAGACAAAATATCTGGAAGGATATGTACTAAACTCTTAATAATCATATTGCTTGGGCTACAATTAGAAAGATGTAGGGGGGATCTTTTCTTTCAATTTCTCTATCATTTAGTTTATTACAGAATTATACCCCCATATTGTTAAAACATATTTTAAAATCACATCCTGAAATGAATGCATAAAGGTTCAACAGGCAGATTACTGATCTCCGTTCAATGAGGAGCCAAGTTAAGTCCAGCACAGATAACCTGGGCAGGCTGATGCATCAGAAACCTAAGCCACCAACTTTCTTTCCCTCAGGGCACTTCATCTTGCAGTTTAGCAAGTCTCCTCCAAAGTCACTTGACTGAAAATATCTAGCAATTCCCTGCTTGCCCATGGCCATGAGTAAGATTTACTTGCTGCTAATGGCAACTGTAGGTGCATCCTGGAAAGCTGACTCACTTCTGTAGGGTAATTCTGCTTCTAACAAGGGAAAATAACTTTACATACCTCATAACTTTACAAATGTCCTTTACTAAGCCAGAGCCAGATGGGCACTGAACTTATTAAAGCCATGATTGTTACCAGAAAATAAATGCAAATATGTATGAGTATTTTTGTATGTGTATGTGCATATATTTTATGACACATGCCACATCCCTGAAATCTCATTTATAGAATTATCTTTCCAATTGTTTTAGAATTTACTTTACAGTTTATCCTTATGTAGGATGGCTATGGGGTGTCTCACATCTTTTAATGTTACATTGTTGTTCTCATTATTGCATTATTACTTTTTCCTCCTGCCAGGTACAGCTCATCCACTATAACCACGAGCTATATACCAATGTCACAGAAGCTGCAAAGAGCCCAAATGGATTGGTGGTAGTGTCTATATTTATAAAAGTAAGTGTATTGCATTCTTTCATTCTTCTCTTCTTACCATTTCCACTACAATCAGAATATCAGTTTATAGTCCCATTGAATCTTAGAAAAATAGCAAAATAACCCAAGCTGCATAGATATTACCAAAGGGAAATATCTATGTCCAATATTTATGTCCATGATGTTTATGAAAAATAAAGACCCTTTCAGTGAGATGCAAAAACGATGAGTTTAGAGCACTGGAGCCTGAGGATCCATGTGGTGTCTGTCCTAGAGAGAAAAACGATGCTGGATCCAGGGGCAGGTTCTAGATTCCACTCATGCAGAAGAATCAGAAGGAATCAGTGGAAGGGAAGATGGTTTCTCACTGATACCCCACAGGATTAAAGGGCTGTCAATCAGATGACCCTTGGAAAAAGGGATAAAAAGAAAATATGAGATGTCTCTTCCCTCCAGGCACTGCACTAAACAGTTACCTCCATCTTTCAGGAATTGCTCTGAGTATCATCTTTCCCTCCCAGTTTACCTCTCTCATCTAAACAGCCCTGTGAATAATTAAGAAAATTCACCAATGCTGGCTTTATGATATTCTAGGATAGCTCCACATCTCCTTATAGTCATCATTAACAATATACTTCCAACAAATAAAAGTTTAAGTTGTTAAAAATTTATGCAACATTTTGACCATTGTTGGGTGAAACAGGTTTGCAAATTTAAAAAAAAAGAGAGAGAGAGAGAGAGAAGAAGAAGAAGAAGAAGAAGAAGAAGAAGAAGAAGAACCACCTCTTACCAGGCACTAGGAAAGGCCGCCAACAGGACTGACCCTTTCATGATAGCCAGTGGATTATGGGAAAGTCTACCACTATATCTGGATCTCTTGAACTCCTGGCCATTGGCTTCCCTGTGCACCTCTTCATTGGCTGGACTATATCTCTTGCAGCCACTGATCCCCCATGCACCTGTCTTTGCCAGGGCTCCTGTGACCCAGCAGCCAGGCCACCTCCATGCCCTGTCCTCACCAGGTCAGATCTGAGTGCTTTGGGGAAGCCTCAGGAGCAGACCTCTGTGGGAGGCCCACATGCAGAGGTGGGGTGGGGCTAAAGCCTTAGCTAAGAATAGAGTGACTAAGGAAGAGGAATGAAAATCTTCTCATGTAACTGCACAATCCACAGGTTAAATCCTCATGAGCATCTTGGTAAACTGTGCATCTGTGGAATATATGAATGGACAATGCGTGTTCCCACAACTGAGATCAGTCGATGGAGTGAAGTCCATAGCATGTTGCGCCAGCTCAGAGTCTGAGCTGCCCATACCTTGTCCACAGCAAGTCCAGAAGCCTATCTAGAGAATACTAGGAAAAGCAGAGCTTGGCTGTGGATCATAGTGGGGGTAAAAACAGTGACAGATAAGACATCAGGAAACTATTCTTATTGCTATATTTATATAATCTTTTCTGTTTCTGCTTTCATTATTTTTAATGCAATTTTTATTTTTTTATTTTTACTTTACCTTTTCATTTTTCTGTGTACTTTCCTTGTTTTGTTTTTAACATTTATTTTACTTTATTTTTAGTTTGTATTCAACTTTGGTTTTCTTTCTTGTTTTTCTTAGTTTTGTTTTTTAATTGCTCTGATTTTGTTTTTAGGTTCTTTTATTTGTCTAGCTGCTTTCTGGTTTTTTATTTTCATTGTTTTTGTTTCTTTTTTTTTTTTTTTTTGTACGTGTGTGTGTCATTTAGTTTTTATTTTTCTCTGTTTCATTTTTCTTTTACCATCTATATTGGGTTTTANAGAAGAAGAAGAAGAAGAAGAAGAAGAAGAAGAAGAAGAACCACCTCTTACCAGGCACTAGGAAAGGCCGCCAACAGGACTGACCCTTTCATGATAGCCAGTGGATTATGGGAAAGTCTACCACTATATCTGGATCTCTTGAACTCCTGGCCATTGGCTTCCCTGTGCACCTCTTCATTGGCTGGACTATATCTCTTGCAGCCACTGATCCCCCATGCACCTGTCTTTGCCAGGGCTCCTGTGACCCAGCAGCCAGGCCACCTCCATGCCCTGTCCTCACCAGGTCAGATCTGAGTGCTTTGGGGAAGCCTCAGGAGCAGACCTCTGTGGGAGGCCCACATGCAGAGGTGGGGTGGGGCTAAAGCCTTAGCTAAGAATAGAGTGACTAAGGAAGAGGAATGAAAATCTTCTCATGTAACTGCACAATCCACAGGTTAAATCCTCATGAGCATCTTGGTAAACTGTGCATCTGTGGAATATATGAATGGACAATGCGTGTTCCCACAACTGAGATCAGTCGATGGAGTGAAGTCCATAGCATGTTGCGCCAGCTCAGAGTCTGAGCTGCCCATACCTTGTCCACAGCAAGTCCAGAAGCCTATCTAGAGAATACTAGGAAAAGCAGAGCTTGGCTGTGGATCATAGTGGGGGTAAAAACAGTGACAGATAAGACATCAGGAAACTATTCTTATTGCTATATTTATATAATCTTTTCTGTTTCTGCTTTCATTATTTTTAATGCAATTTTTATTTTTTTATTTTTACTTTACCTTTTCATTTTTCTGTGTACTTTCCTTGTTTTGTTTTTAACATTTATTTTACTTTATTTTTAGTTTGTATTCAACTTTGGTTTTCTTTCTTGTTTTTCTTAGTTTTGTTTTTTAATTGCTCTGATTTTGTTTTTAGGTTCTTTTATTTGTCTAGCTGCTTTCTGGTTTTTTATTTTCATTGTTTTTGTTTCTTTTTTTTTTTTTTTTTTGTACGTGTGTGTGTCATTTAGTTTTTACTTTTCTCTGTTTCATTTTTCTTTTACCATCTATATTGGGTTTTATTTGTTTCTTCATTTGTTTTTCCTTTTAAAAAAATATTGTTCTTTGGTTTTGTCTTTTCTATTTGTCTTGGGTTTTGTTTGTCTGTTTAGTTTCTTTCCTGACCTTTTTTTAACTGCACTGTGTGGCTTGCAGGATCATGGTTCCTTAACCAGGGGTTAGGCCTGAGCCTCTGAAGTGGGAGTGCCAAGGCCAGGACATTGGACCACTGGGGAATTCCTTCTTGTTGTTGTTCAGTCACTAAATCACGTCTGGTTCTTTGCAACCTCATGGGCTGCAACACCCCAGGTGCCTCTGTCTTTCATTATCTCACAGAGTTTGCTCAAATTCATGCCCATTGAGTCAATGCTGTTATCAAGCATATTCTTTACCACTGCATTACCTGGGAAATCCCAGAAAATTCTGAGACCCAGGGAATATTAATTGTCAAGATCTCAACAGAAAGTCTCTACCTTGACTCCAAGATACTTAATATGTCACACTAAAAAATAAGCATAACTGGAACACAAATCTACCTATTAGCAGACAGGATGTCTAGAGTGCTAAGCACATAGATATACCAAAGAATACCACATGATGTGGGCCTGCCCACGGAGGGATGAGACTCAGCTCTACCCATCAGAGCACAGGCACCAGTCCTTCCCAACAGGAAATCTACTCAAGCCATTGGGCCAACCTCATCCACTGGGGGAAGATACCATAAGCAACAGGAGCAATGGTCCTACAACCTGCAGAAAGGAGACCTCAAAGACAGTAGATTAGATACAATGAGAAGAATAATAAATATGGTGAAACTAGTAAATATGCAAGATTAAATAAATGAAGAGGAAATAGGCAATCTGTCTGAAAAATAATTCAGAGTAGTGATAGTAAAGATGATCCAACTCTCAGAATTAAACTTGGAGGCATGGACAGAAGATAGATGAAGTGTTTAACAAAGACTTAGATGAAGTAAAGAAAAAACGGTAATGAACAACACAATAACTGAAATTGAAAACACATTCAGTTAAGTTCAGGCACTCAGTCATGTCTGACTTTGCGACCCCATGAATCACAGCATGCCAGGCCTCCCTGTCCATCACCATCTCTCGGAGTTCACTCAGATTCATGTCCATCATGTCAGTGATACCATCCAGCCATCTCATCCTCTGTTGGCCCCTTCTCCTCCTGCCCTCAATCCCTCCCAGCATCAGCGTTTTTTCCAAAGAGTCAACTCTTCACATGAGGTGGCCAAAGTACTGGAGTTTCAGCTTTAGTGTCATTCCTTCCAAAGAAATCCCAGGGCTCATCTCCTTCAGAATGGACAGGTTGGATCTCCTTGCAGTCCAAGGGACTCTCAAGAGTCTTCTCCAACACCACAGTTTAAAAGCACCAATTTTTCAGCGCTCAGCCTTCTTCACAGTCCAACTCTCACATCCATACATGACTACTGGAAAAACTATAGCCTTGACTAGATGGACATTAGTCGGCAAAGTAATGTCTCTGCTTTTGAATATGCTATCTAGGTTGGTCACAACTTTTCTTCCAAGGAGTAAACGTCTTTTAATTTCACGGCTGCGGTCAACATCTGCAGTGATTTTGAAGCCCGGAAAAATAAAGTCAGACACTGTTTCCACTGTTTCCCCATCTATTTCCTATGAAGTGATGGGACCGGATGCCATGATCTTTGTTTTCTGAATGTTGAGCTTGAAGCCAACTTTTTCACTCTGCTCTTTCACTTTCATCAAGAGGCTTTTTAGCTCCTCTTCACTTTCTGCCATAAGGGTGGTGTCATCTGCATATCTGAGGTTATTGATATTTCTCCCGGAAATATTGAATCCAGCTTGTGTTTCTTCCAGTCCAGCATTTCTCATGATGTACTCTGCATACAAGTTACTCTTTTTCCTATTTAGAACCAGTCTGTTGTTCCATGTCCAGTTCTAACTGTTTCTTCCTGACCTGCATACAGATTTCTCAAGAGGCAGGTCAGGTGGTCTGGTATTCCAATCTCTTTCAGAATTTTCCACAGTTTATTGTGATCCACACAGTCAAAGGTTTTGGCACAGTCAATAAAGCAGAAATAGATGTTTTTTTTCTGGGACTTTCCTGCTTTTTCCATGATCCAGTGGATGTGGCAATTTGATCTCTGATTCCTCTGCCTTTTCTAAAACCAGCTTGAACATCAGGGAATTCATGGTTCACGTATTGCTGAAGCCTGGCTTGAAGAATTTTGAGCATTACTTTCCTAGCATGTGAGATGAGTGCAATTGTGCAGTAGTTTGAGCATTCTTTGTCATTGCCTTTCTTTGGGACTGGAATGAAAACTGACCTTTTCCAGTCCTGTGGCCACTGCTGAGTTTTCCAAATTGGCTGGCATATTGAGTGCAACACTTTCACAGCGTCATCTTTCAGGATTTGAAATAGCTCAACTGGAATTCCGTCACCTCTACTAGCTTTGTTTGCAATGATGCTTTCTAAGGCCCACTCGACTTCACATTCCAGGATGTCTGGCTCTAGATGAGTGATCACACCATCGTGGTTATCCAGGTCATGAGGATCCTTTTTGTACAGTTCTTCTGTGTATTCTTGACACCTCTTCTTAATATCTTCTGCTTCTGTTAGATCCAGACCATTTCTGTCCTTTATCGAGCCCATCTTTGCATGAAATGTTCCTTTGGTATCTCTAATTTTCTTGAAGAGATCTGTAGTCTTTCCCATTCTGTTGTTTTCCTCTATTTCTTTGCATTGATAACTGAAGAAGGCTTTCTTATCTCTTCTTGCTATTCTTTGGAACTCTGCATTTAGATGCTTATATCTTTTCTTTTCTCCTTTGCTTTTCACTTCTCATCTTTTCACAGCTATTTGTAAGGCCTCCCGAGACTAGAAGGAATCAATAGCAGAATAACTGAGGCAGAAGAAAGAGTAAGTGGCAAAGAATATAGAAAGGTGTAAATAACTTCTGCAAAGCAGAATAAGGAAAGAAGAATAAAAAGAAATGAAGACAGTCTCAGAGACCTCTGTGACAATGCTAAACACAATCACATACAAGTAATAGGGGTCTCAGGTAAAAAGAGATGGAGAAAATGTCATATAAAATATTTTTAAGGATTTATATTTGAAAATTTTCCTAATATGGGAAAAGGAATAGAACCCAAGTCTGGGAAGCAAAGAGAATCTCATACAGGATACAAACCAAGAAGAAACACACCAAGACATATATTAATCAAAATAACAAAAATTAAAAGAAGAATAATAAATACAGTAAGGAAAAACAAGAAATAACATATCTAAGGTATCAGCTAAAGTTTCAGCAGAAATTCTGAAACCCAGAAGAGAGTGGCAGGATATATTAAAGTAATGAAAGGAGAAAACCTAAGACCGAAATTACTATATCTAGCAAGGATCTATTTCATATTCAAGAGATATCAAAAGCTTCACAGATAAGCAAAAGCTAATATAATTCAGTACCAACAAACTAGCTTTATAAAAATTGCTTAAAAAAACTTCTCTAGATGCTAAACACAAGAAAAGAAAAAAGAACTAAAAAGCAAACCCAACAAAATTAAGTAAATTGTAAGAGAAACATACATATTGATAATCACCTTAAATTTAAGTGGATTAAATGTGTCATCAAAAAGACACAGATTGATGAATGGATTCTAAAAAGACTGTATATGTACTGTCCACAAAAAGTCCACTTCAGACCTAAGGACACATACAGACAGAAAATGAGGAGAATAAAAAAAATATATTCCATGCAAATGTAAATAAAAAGACAGTGGGAATACAAATAATCATATCAGAAAAAAATACTTTAAAATAACAACTGTTACAAGAGACAAGGAAGGGCACTACATAATGATCATAAGATCAACCCAAGAAGAAGATATAACAATTGTAACTATTTATGCACCTCATATAAGGGCACTTTAATACTTAAAGCATATGCTAACAGCCATAAAAAGCGAAATCAATAGTAACACAATAATAGTGGGGTACTTTAACATCCCAAGTACACCAATGGACTGATTATCCAGACAAACAATTTAATAAGAAAACAAAGACCTTAAATAACACATTAAAACAGAGACTTAATTGATATTTTTAGGACATTACATCTAAAAGCAGCACAATACACTTTTCTAAATCAAGCTCACACAAAACATTCTTCAGGATAGGTCATATATTAAGTAACAAATCAAGTCTTGGTAAATTTAAGAAAATTGAAATTGCATCAAGTATCTTTTCCAACTACAGCACTATAAAATAAGGATTTAATTACAGGAAAAAGAAACACAGTAAAAACCACAAACACATGGAGCCTAAATAATATACTAAATAGCCAAAAGATTATTGAAGAAATCAAAGAGAAATTTAAAAATACCTAGAAATAAATAAAAATGAAAACATAGCAACCTGAAATCTATATGATGCAGCAAAAGCAATTCTAAGAAGGAAGTTAATAGAAATGCAATCCTACCTCAAGATTCATGAATAATCTCAAATAAACTACTTAACCTTACAACTAAAACAACTAGAGAAAGAAGAAAAAGTTAATAGAAGGAAAAATAGTTATAAGGTCAGAGCAGAAATAAATGAAATAGAAATTAAGAAAACAATAGCAAATATCAATGAAACCAAAAGTTCATTGTTTGAGAATATGTTTTTAATAAATTGATCAACCTCACCCAGATTCCCCAAGGGAAAAAAAATGAAGGGACTCAAATCAATAAAACTATAAATGAAAAAGGAGAGATTATTAAATAAAATTCAATCAATTAAATTAATACAACTGACACTGCAGAATAAGGGACTACTATAAACAACTATTGGAGAAAGCAATGGTAACCCACTCCAGTACTCTTGCCTGGAAAATCCCATGGATGGAGGAGCCTGGTAGGCTGCAGTCCAGGGGGTCGCTGGGAGTCAGGCATGACTGAGCGATTTCACTTTCACTTTTCACTTCGATGCGTTGGAGAAGGAAATAGCAACCCACTCCAGTATTGTTGCCTGAAGAATCCCAGGGACAGAGGGGCCTGGTGGGCTGCCGCGTATGGGGTCACACAGAGTTGGACACAACTGAAGTGACTTAGCAGCAGCAGCAGCACAAAAAACTATATGCCAATAACATGGGAAATCTGGAAGAAATTAACAAATTCTGTAAAAAGTAAAACCTTCCAAGACTGAACCAGAAAGAAACATAAAATATTAACAGACCAATCACAAGTAATAAAAATGAAACTCTGATTAAAAATCTTTCAATAGACAGAAGCCTAGAACCAGATAGCTTCACAGATGAATCCTATCAAGCACTTAGAGATGAGCTAATACTAACTGTTCTCAAACTTTTTCAAAAATATTGCAGAGAGAGGAACACCCACACTCATTCTACAAGGCCACTATCACCCTGATACCAAAACCAGACAAAGATATAACAAAAAAACNTTTATCAACAGCCACCGAGAATAGAGATGCATAAGGTAGTGCAGAAGGGTTAACAGCCTTGGAAGTTCGTTTTCTATTTAATAAAACCTTCCAAAAGGCAGAAGTCATTGCCTCTACAGAATCTGAATCTTCCCCCGAACTCACTTCTCCATCTGTCTCGGTGGATGAATCTGTACTATCATCTGGAGGCTTGGGCTGAGGCCGAGGTGAAGCCCCCTCCTCACATTCGCCTTCCTTCTTCCCTCCCACAAACACATCCTCATACAGGGGATCATCATCCTTCTTAAGAGGACATGAGGTGGCCTCACTGTCAGCAATTATTAATTTAAAAGCCTGCGTTATGGCACTACATAAAATCCACAGCTTTAAAGAACTCACATTTCCTTTTTGATGCTGTCTTCTTAACTCCTTTTGTATCTTTTTCCATTCCTTTAAATTAAACTGTATTTCTGTTTGATATTTAAATCAATAGCAATGATTCTCTATAAGGCAGAACAACTCACTCAAATGACGAGTAGAGGTTTTAACTCCTATANACCTTTTGTATCTTTTTCCATTCCTTTAAATTCAACTGCATTTCTGTTTGATATTTAAACCAATAGCAATGCTTCTCTATAAGGCAGAACAACTCACTCAAATGACGAGTAGAGGTTTTAACTCCTATAGAATGCAGGAGCCCCTTAACCAGCTCCATATATTGTGAACTTAAAGATGGGGAATTCCCCGTGGTTTTTTCTTTTTTCTTATTTTTCTGTTTATTTTTTCTTTTTTCCCGAAAGTCCCCCTTTCAGCATCCTGCACTGCCAGAGTGCTTACCCTTTTGGTTCTTTTCTTTTTTCTTTTTTCCCAAAAGTCCCCCTTTCAGCTTTCCGCCCCAGGGTGCTTACCCTTTCAGTTCCATCGTGCCCCGCGTTAAGCGCCAGATGCTAGCAACGGAATGAAACACCAACACAGCCAACACAGCCGAGTGATTTCAATCTTTTTCTTTATTCTTCTCTTCTCTGCTGCTTCTTGCAGCTGCCTTATTTTATATATGTTTCACAACAATTTACAGGGCAAGTTGCCAAAACACTGTGATTCAATGACTATACAGTGCGCAGGCACGGGGCGAGATAACCTTTACCTTAACTTATTTACTGCAGCTAAGACTTAGTTTTAGGGAACTTCCTTATCACATAGAATTAATTTTGACCCTGGTCTGTTCCTTTTTGAAGGATTAGAGAAACATTCCTGTGTGCAATAAATGTTCTTTTCGACGGGGTCAAATGATTATTAGCTGAAGATCTCCTTTGCAAGAATATTCAGCCCTGACCGGGAGCCTGGTTTGCAAGAGTCCTCCCAGCCTCCCTTATACTTTGTTCCCTACACCTATATCAGCACGGGCGAGGCAAGCTCAGGCTCTGGCCTCAGCACCAGACAACGACTGAGGACATGACGACAACTGGGGAGGAATCCCCAGAGGTGCCTCACAACTCGCACAGAGACTGGCCTCTCCTGAGGACCAAGGGGCAGGTCCCTGGGGTCCCCTTCATAACTCCAAAGGACCCTGCCACAACTCGAGAAAAGCCAGAAGCTTCTTCCCTGCAGGCTGGGTGAGGCCCTTGTTCACTGGGGTGTCTTGGGGGAAAACACCCCTTCCCTCTTGGACCTCAAAAGGCTCCTTCACACCTTTCTTGTGACCCAAGAAGTTCCCCGCCCCACTCGTCCCCACTCGAGAGGAACCCAGAAGGTCCTGCCACGACTCAAGAGGAGCACCGTTTTCCCCTGTTCAGCTCCACTGAGGGGCCCTTTCCCTACTCCATCGGGAAAGGGTTCCTGGCTCTCCTCTCGCATCCCAACAGGAGGCACCTGCACCAGGAGAGTAGAGAGGAGTCTCAGGAATCGTGACAACATTCCCTAAGACCTCCAAAAGACTCGTCCACTCCAGGTGAACCTGACTGCCCTGCACTAGCTCAACTGTCACTCCGAGGCTCAACTCCCCACACACTTGCACGTGTGATAGCCCTGGGGTACCTCGAGGGCAACCAACAGATCCCTGTTTCCGCTTGACGGGGAGCCGGACACTGCTGCTTCAGCTGGGGAGGAAAGTGGCCGTGCACGTCTCCTGGCAATACGAGCCCTGACTCCCCTGTGGGGATTCCAGGGGAATGCCAAGACCTATGTCTGCATGGGCGAGGCAAGCTCAGGCTCCGCCCTCAGCACCAGACGAGGATTGAGGTCCGGCGACGAATTGGGAGGAATCCCCAGAGGTGCCTCACATCTTGCACCGAGACTGGCCACTTCTGAAGCTACAGGGGCGGGTCCCTGGGGTCCCCATCGTAACTCGAGAGGACCCAGACACAACTAGATAAAAAACAGAAGCTTCGTCCCTGCAGGTGGGGTGAGGCCTTGTCTGCTGTGGCATCTCGGGGGTAATCACTCCTTCCCTCCTGGACCTCAAAAGGCTTCTTCACACCCTTGCTGTGACAAAGAGGTTTCCCGCCCCACCCGTCCCTACTCGAGAAGAACCCTGAGAATCCCACCANTTTTTTTCTGGGACTTTCCTGCTTTTTCCATGATCCAGTGGATGTGGCAATTTGATCTCTGATTCCTCTGCCTTTTCTAAAACCAGCTTGAACATCAGGGAATTCATGGTTCACGTATTGCTGAAGGCTGGCTTGAAGAATTTTGAGCATTACTTTCCTAGCATGTGAGATGAGTGCAATTGTGCAGTAGTTTGAGCATTCTTTGTCATTGCCTTTCTTTGGGACTGGAATGAAAACTGACCTTTTCCAGTCCTGTGGCCACTGCTGAGTTTTCCAAATTGGCTGGCATATTGAGTGCAACACTTTCACAGCGTCATCTTTCAGGATTTGAAATAGCTCAACTGGAATTCCGTCACCTCTACTAGCTTTGTTTGCAATGATGCTTTCTAAGGCCCACTCGACTTCACATTCCAGGATGTCTGGCTCTAGATGAGTGATCACACCATCGTGGTTATCCAGGTCATGAGGATCCTTTTTGTACAGTTCTTCTGTGTATTCTTGACACCTCTTCTTAATATCTTCTGCTTCTGTTAGATCCAGACCATTTCTGTCCTTTATCGAGCCCATCTTTGCATGAAATGTTCCTTTGGTATCTCTAATTTTCTTGAAGAGATCTGTAGTCTTTCCCATTCTGTTGTTTTCCTCTATTTCTTTGCATTGATAGCTGAAGAAGGCTTTCTTATCTCTTCTTGCTATTCTTTGGAACTCTGCATTTAGATGCTTATATCTTTTCTTTTCTCCTTTGCTTTTCACTTCTCATCTTTTCACAGCTATTTGTAAGGCCTCCCGAGACTAGAAGGAATCAATAGCAGAATAACTGAGGCAGAAGAAAGAGTAAGTGGCAAAGAATATAGAAAGGTGTAAATAACTTCTGCAAAGCAGAATAAGGAAAGAAGAATAAAAAGAAATGAAGACAGTCTCAGAGACCTCTGTGACAATGCTAAACACAATCACATACAAGTAATAGGGGTCTCAGGTAAAAAGAGATGGAGAAAATGTCATATAAAATATTTTTAAGGATTTATATTTGAAAATTTTCCTAATATGGGAAAAGGAATAGAACCCAAGTCTGGGAAGCAAAGAGAATCTCATACAGGATACAAACCAAGAAGAAACACACCAAGACATATATTAATCAAAATAACAAAAATTAAAAGAAGAATAATAAATACAGTAAGGAAAAACAAGAAATAACATATCTAAGGTATCAGCTAAAGTTTCAGCAGAAATTCTGAAACCCAGAAGAGAGTGGCAGGATATATTAAAGTAATGAAAGGAGAAAACCTAAGACCGAAATTACTATATCTAGCAAGGATCTATTTCATATTCAAGAGATATCAAAAGCTTCACAGATAAGCAAAAGCTAATATAATTCAGTACCAACAAACTAGCTTTATAAAAATTGCTTAAAAAAACTTCTCTAGATACTAAACACAAGAAAAGAAAAAAGAACTAAAAAGCAAACCCAACAAAATTAAGTAAATTGTAAGAGAAACATACATATTGATAATCACCTTAAATTTAAGTGGATTAAATGTGTCATCAAAAAGACACAGATTGATGAATGGATTCTAAAAAGACTGTATATGTACTGTCCACAAAAAGTCCACTTCAGACCTAAGGACACATACAGACAGAAAATGAGGAGAATAAAAAAAATATATTCCATGCAAATGTAAATAAAAAGACAGTGGGAATACAAATAATCATATCAGAAAAAAATACTTTAAAATAACAACTGTTACAAGAGACAAGGAAGGGCACTACATAATGATCATAAGATCAACCCAAGAAGAAGATATAACAATTGTAACTATTTATGCACCTCATATAAGGGCACTTTAATACTTAAAGCATATGCTAACAGCCATAAAAAGCGAAATCAATAGTAACACAATAATAGTGGGGTACTTTAACATCCCAAGTACACCAATGGACTGATTATCCAGACAAACAATTTAATAAGAAAACAAAGACCTTAAATAACACATTAAAACAGAGACTTAATTGATATTTTTAGGACATTACATCTAAAAGCAGCACAATACACTTTTCTAAATCAAGCTCACACAAAACATTCTTCAGGATAGGTCATATGTTAAGTAACAAATCAAGTCTTGGTAAATTTAAGAAAATTGAAATTGCATCAAGTATCTTTTCCAACTACAGCACTATAAAATAAGGATTTAATTACAGGAAAAAGAAACACAGTAAAAACCACAAACACATGGAGCCTAAATAATATACTAAATAGCCAAAAGATTATTGAAGAAATCAAAGAGAAATTTAAAAATACCTAGAAATAAATAAAAATGAAAACATAGCAACCTGAAATCTATATGATGCAGCAAAAGCAATTCTAAGAAGGAAGTTAATAGAAATGCAATCCTACCTCAAGATTCATGAATAATCTCAAATAAACTACTTAACCTTACAACTAAAACAACTAGAGAAAGAAGAAAAAGTTAATAGAAGGAAAAATAGTTATAAGGTCAGAGCAGAAATAAATGAAATAGAAATTAAGAAAACAATAGCAAATATCAATGAAACCAAAAGTTCATTGTTTGAGAATATGTTTTTAATAAATTGATCAACCTCACCCAGATTCCCCAAGGGAAAAAAAATGAAGGGACTCAAATCAATAAAACTATAAATGAAAAAGGAGAGATTATTAAATAAAATTCAATCAATTAAATTAATACAACTGACACTGCAGAATAAGGGACTACTATAAACAACTATTGGAGAAAGCAATGGTAACCCACTCCAGTACTCTTGCCTGGAAAATCCCATGGATGGAGGAGCCTGGTAGGCTGCAGTCCAGGGGGTCGCTGGGAGTCAGGCATGACTGAGCGATTTCACTTTCACTTTTCACTTCGATGCGTTGGAGAAGGAAATAGCAACCCACTCCAGTATTGTTGCCTGAAGAATCCCAGGGACAGAGGGGCCTGGTGGGCTGCCGCGTATGGGGTCACACAGAGTTGGACACAACTGAAGTGACTTAGCAGCAGCAGCAGCACAAAAAACTATATGCCAATAACATGGGAAATCTGGAAGAAATTAACAAATTCTGTAAAAAGTAAAACCTTCCAAGACTGAACCAGAAAGAAACATAAAATATTAACAGACCAATCACAAGTAATAAAAATGAAACTCTGATTAAAAATCTTTCAATAGACAGAAGCCTAGAACCAGATAGCTTCACAGATGAATCCTATCAAGCACTTAGAGATGAGCTAATACTAACTGTTCTCAAACTTTTTCAAAAATATTGCAGAGAGAGGAACACCCACACTCATTCTACAAGGCCACTATCACCCTGATACCAAAACCAGACAAAGATATAACAAAAAAACAGCCAATATTACCTATGAATATAGATGTGCTATTCCTCAACAAAATACTAGCAATCTGAATCCAACAATACATTAAGAGAATTATGCATCATGATCAAGCAGGGTTTATCCAAAGGATGTAAGGATTCATCAGTATATGCAAATCGATCAATGTGATAAAACATATTAACAAACTGTAAAATAAAAACCATGTCCCACGTGATCATCTCAGTAGATGCAGAAAAAAATTTTGGGAAAATTCAACACCCATTTAGGGTTAAAAAAGAAAAAAAAAAGTCTGCAGAAAATGGATATAGAGGGAACATATCTCAAAATAATAAAGGTTACATATGACAAAACTTCTGCAAACAAACTTCTCAATGGTGAAAATTTGAAAGCATTTCCTCTAATATCAGGAATCAGACAAGAGATTATCCTCTCTCACCATTATTATTCAACATAATCTTGGAAGTATACTAGTCACTAGTCAATTAGATAAGCAAAAGAAATAAAAGGAATCCAAATTGAAAAAAAAAGTAAAACTGCCATTGTTTGCAGATGACATGATACTATTCATAGAAAACCTAAAGATGCCACCCAAAAACTCCTAGAGCTAATCAATGAATTTTGTAAAGGCACAAGAGTCAGAATTAATACACAGAAATCTGAACCCCTATATGCTAACAATGAAAATAGTATCATTTATCATTGCAACAAAAATAATAAAATACCTAGGAATAAAACCCCTTAAGGAGGCAAAAGATCTGTAATGCAGACAACTATAAGATGAGATTAAGAAAAAAATACAGTACTGTAAAATAGAATAAAGTATTTTAAAAAATAAATAAATAAATAAATAAATAAAAATCAAAGATGACACAAACACATCGAAAGATAGGTCATGTTCTTGGATTCAAAGAATCAATATTGTGAAAATGAATATATTACCCAAAGCAATCTACAAATTCAATGAAACCCCATCAAATCACTGATGGCATTTTTCATCGAACTTAGAACAGAAAATATACAATTTGTATGGAAATACAAAAGGTTCTAAAAAGTCAAATCAATCTTGAGAAAGAAAAACAGAGCTGGACAATCAGGCTCCCTGACTTCAGATTATAGACAAAGGTACAGTCATCAAGACAATATGGTACTGACATGAAAAACAGAAATGCAGATTAATAGAAGAGGATAAGAAAACCAGAGATAAACTCACACACCTATGAACCTTGTCATGCACCTTATCGTTGACAAACAAGACAAGAGTACACAATGGAGAAAAGATAACCTTATAAGAAATGGTTCTGGAAAAACTGGACAGGTACATGTGAAATAATAAAACCAGAACACTCTAACACCATGTATAAAAATAAACTCAAAATGATTTAAAGACCTAAAGTTAATGTAGAATAATATAAATTCTTAGAGGAAAACATAGGCAAAATACTCTATGACATAAATTGCAGGAGGATCTTTTTTGAGCCACCTCCTAGAGTAATAAAAATAAAACAAAAATTAACAAATGGGAACTAAATAAACTTAAAATCTTTTGCATAGCAAAGGAAACTATAAACAAGATGAGAAGGCAACTCTCAGAATTGGAGAAAATATTTACAAATGGAACAACTGACAGAAGATTAATCTCTAAAATATAATTTATACATTCAATATTTTAAAAACTCAATCAAAAATCGGGCTGAAGACCTAAACAAATATTTGTCCAAAAAATACATGCAGATGGCCAACAAAGCCATGAAAAGATGCTTAGCATCACTAATTCCTAGAGAAATGTAAACCAAAACTACAATGATGTATGACCTCACAACAGCCAGCCTATCATTAAAAAAAAAAAAATCTACAAAAACCATTGTAAAGCAATTATCCTCTAATTTAAAATAAAATTTTAAAATTATACATACAATAAATGCTGGAGAGAGTGTAGAGAAAAGTAAATCCTTTTGCTGCTGGTGCGAATGTAAATTGATAAAGCCACCATTGAAAACCATATGGCGGTTCCTTAAAATAAAACACACTAAAAATAGAACTACTGTATGACCCAGCAATACTAGTACTGTTCTTATACCCTGGCAAAGCCATAATTCAAAAGGACACATGCACCCCAATGTTCATTGTAACACTATTTACAATAGCCATGGCATGAAATCATTCTAAATAACTGTATATATATACACACACAATGGGATAGTTTTTACCCATTAAAAGGAACAATACTGGATCATTTGAAGAGACTGTTTTACCTAGATAGAGGACCTAGATAATGGATCTAGCGATTACCATCTAGATAATGGGCCTAGAGACTATCATACAGAGTATAGTTAAGTCAGAAAGAGAAAAACCAAATATCATGTATTAACACATATATGTGGTATCTAGAAAAATGGTATACATGATCTTATTTCCAAAACAGAAATATAGACACAGATGTAACATACAAATATATGGACACCAAGGTGAGAAGGAAGGGTTGGACAATTTGAGAAATTGAAATTGATATATATACACTATTGTTACTATATATAAAATAGATAACTAATGGGGACCTACTGTATAGCTCAGGGAATGCTACTTAGTGAGTGCTCTGTTGTGACCTAAATGGGAAAGAAATCCAAAAAAGAGGGGATATATGCATATGTATAGCTACTTCACTTTTCTATACAGTGGAGATTAACACAATATTGTAAAACAGATATACTCCAATAAAAATTAATTTTAAAAACATTTTCCTACTCTTGGCCTGAGGATGTTCCTTGATTAGATTTTATTTCTGCTCCTTGAGATAATTAACTTATTCACAATCCTCTGAATCTCTCAGCTCTACCTCTAGGGTTTTCCCCTCTTTGGGTAAGAAATATCTGTTATTCTCACTCTGATTTCTATCCGTAAAATGTTAGAAGTCCAGAAATCTAACTTCTTTTTGAACTATTGCAATTCTTTTTGTCCAAGCAGGTAGTTATTATATTGGTGTAATGGACTTTAAAATTTGATGAATTTTATTTGAATCTGATGCATATCTACTCAATGGCTTTCTCTACTCTGGTTGCAGCAAACTCCTGTAGGGAAAAAAAAATAGTGTCCTTAGGATTATTAGCAGCCTATTTGTCTTGCTGAGGACTCATATTTAGCTTAGGACTTTTAGAGGTATTACAAAGGATCTTATGTCCAAGTTACTGTAGATGAAAATTTTGCCAAATGTTCTATGTCATAACTTGGTTCATCATTTTTTTAGTCTCTACTAACAGTTGCCTCATTGTTTTACAATCTCCATCTATAGCCTGAATTCAAAGCCAATATTACGTATGTACAAATTATTATGAAAACAAAACCTAAAATGGGCAACACCCATTTTCAGATACTAGTTTTTACATCAATTAGCTTTTGCTGTTTTAATATTTGTTTAAAAAAATAAACATTTCTAACTTCTTAAAAAAAAGCTGTCTTCCCCCCCCCAAAAAAAAGGGGGGGGGTTCAATGTGGCAGTTGTAAAAGTTGGCAGTCATTGTGTAGCTCCTTGGGAAGTTTTAGCCAGACCATTAGAGGAAGTGCCCCAGTCAGAACTTCAAATCTGATGACAGTCAATAGAAATTCAGGATTTGGCACTAGGGAGTATGAACACAGCTCTCATGAAGACATTATCATCACACAGAATGGACACAGGGGCAGCCCCAGACACCACTCCCCCTCCTTCCTCATGAGCATCACCTTTTACAAGAGGCACTTTGCTCTGTCTGGTCACTCAGCCTCTTAACTTCCTTCTCTCCTTCTCCTTCACCTGGGAGAATCAAGCCTTTTTGTGGTCCCAGGAGAGCTGAACCCTGGACATAGCTGCTGCCACTGACCACCAATCCCACCTCCTTTAGCTTGTCACTGTCAAATATAGAAAAGGGCTTTTGCCCAGATAAGTATGATTTTAGGCTTTCTTCATCCCTAATAAAACTTCCCAGAGGAAACTGGTCTTGGTACAGACAGATCCTTCCAATCCCTGCTCTATACCTCTTGGCATCATCACAGACCCTATTATAATAAATAGTGGATTACTAAATGTGAGGCAGTGAGACATGTACTTTACATACATATTTTATCATTTAACTCTAACAATAAACCTGTGGGGTGGGCATCAGTGTCCCTAAGGAAAATGAGGAAAATGGTACAGAGAATTTTTGACATTACATCTCTGTTCATGAAGCTCATAATAGTACATTCAGGAAAGGAACCCAGGTCTTGCTTGACTTTAATATTGACACTAATGACCTTGTTCACATAGAGCTGGAAGGGAAAAAAGAGAAAACAACATTAAAAAAAAATTTCCCTTACATCCCCATGCTGTCCACAAACATAGGACAAATACTTATATAAATCAACCAGCCCCAGTTATGACACTGATAACTTATTGTTGTGCTCAACCTGGGACATACTTACTCTTATGCAGTCTGAAGGCATTTCACAATATTAGGCAATGCATATCCAAGGGCTCACATCTCCTGTAAATTTTCCAATACTAGGCCTTCTGTGAGTAACTCTCATGACCAACATGGACTGCCCAACAGCTCTTGACCTTTCATGAGTGCCTCAGCCTTGGCCACTGACATTGTCTCACTTTGCTCAAAGTTTTCGAGTCAGTGAATGTCATCCTGGTAATGTGGGCACATTACAGCTGACAGGGTGATTGATTTGCCAGAAGTGAGCCTTCTAACTGAAAACTACTGGAATGTTTCACAGGCTTCTGTAGAAACACTCATTCCATTTAGATTACTGACACAGGTCCTGATTGTTTCCCTGTGGGTTACTGAGACGAACTTATGCCCCAGGCCCTGAGATCAGTAAAAAGATTGTCTTTAAGCCTCTGGCACTCTTCCCCTCCTTCTGATCTTTCTACCTCCCCTTCCTAGTTCCCAGCAAGGTGAGCAGTAACAGAAATTGAGAAGCCCGATATCTAGGTCAGCTGAGCCCTTCAGATGTCAACTGGCCAAAATCTGAGTCCTAAAAGGGTTGGAACTGTTTGTTAAAATAAGAGATTTGTTTATCTGTAGGTTTCACTTATCTATGTCCCCTTCTAACCCCCACCTTTCCTATAACCACAAGGAGCAGAGATTTGGCTATGATTGCTGCTCAATCACACACCATTAACTTCCTATTTAAGTGCATATATACCAAGTACATATTTTATCCTCTCACCCACATAGTTAACACACTAAAACCCACAAATTGTGTGCATTTTGGAAATTTTTCAATTATTTTCAATCAGCTCAGAAGGGTCTAGTTGTAATGTTAGCTCTGCTTAGACTCACTAGGTATCATGGACCCAAGGCACTCAATTAAAGGACATGGCAGATTCCTTACCTAACAGGACAGTCTATTTTTGACTTTCCTTTCATGTGTTGCATCAGCACAAACACTCTGGGTACTCTTTCTGTTTCTCTCTGTACTTGGATAACTATCCCCTTCCTAATATATCACTCCCTGCTGCTGCTGCTGCTGCTGCTGCTGTTGCTGCTAAGTTGCCTCAGTCATGTCCGACTATTAGCGACCCCATGGACTGCAGCCCACTAGGCTCCTCCGTCCATGGGATTTTCTAGACAAGAGTACTGGAGTGGGGTGCCATTGTGTTCTCCAATGTCACTTCCTACTCTCTACTTAAAATCATCTGATGGTTCCCTATTCTTAGAAAATAAATTTTAAATGCCCTAATATGACATTCAAAGCCTGGCATGAGCTATCCCCTGCCTACCTTTCTATCTTTACCTCCCATCTTTCCTCCATACTCTCACTTTCACCTGCCTTGAAATGCTTCCCTAAGAATGACTAGTTCCCCCATGTCTATGTGTGCACAATATGTTTTTCCTCACCCTTCCTCCTTTTCCACTGAAGTTAAATTCTGTCTACCTTTTATTAATATTTTCTTTCCCCCCCTAGGTTTCTGATTCATCAAACCCATTTCTTAATCGAATGCTCAACAGAGATACTATCACAAGAATAACATATAAAAGTAAGTTTTCTGAATTTTCTATATAGCAACTATTCTATAAAGGTTAGTCCCATTTGAAGGCAGAAAGCCAGAACTAATGATCTCCAAGGGCCTCTTTCAGCTTCATGATCATTTAATTCTATAGAAAATCACTCTGGAGAGTCAGAGTTGGCTAAGAAACAACTCATTTCAAGCAGAAACCCCCAGGGTGCCTTTTTCATCCATGCCTGTCTAAAGCAATATGATTATTATGATGATGGTCATTATTATCCTATGGATTGGTAATGAGCTGGGAGACTCTACTAGCTGACAGACTCCAACATATCAGCTGGCCATATTTAGGGCTTTGCCAATTATGTGATTGAGAAAGCATTCACCAGCTGGTTTGATCCAACTTCAACATATTCCAAGGCCCTCAGCCGGACCACATCTCCCCCTCTGTCACTGGGTCTCCCTTTCATGTTAGACAAGGTGGAATTTTTCTTCATTTCCATGTGTGACACCATGAACTATAAAATTCTGCCCAATTTCCTTGGGTTTCTAGAATGTATAATCCTCTACATCTGTAAGCAGAAAAGAGATAATGGTGCAAAGTTGAAAAGAGTAGAGTAGAAAGGATGCCATGGTCTTCCACAGCAATCTCAGAGGTTGCAGGACTTGCTGTAAGTTATGGGAAATAGTATACACAAAGAGATTTTTAAAATAACAGGAAAAATTAACTAATTAGAAGTGAGCAAGAAAGTGGGATTTTGTCCTTAAGCAGAGAGCTTCCTCACTTTGTCCCCTCCTTTGTAAAGAAGTTGAAATTCAGTTTCTAAGGTCATTGTAAATCTAGGATTTTGAATCTGATTTTTGCAAAAGTAAAAATCAGTACACAAACATTCTAACACCCCACATACCCTTGGCATGTCCTCACTTGGTGGAGGACACTGCTATGGATGGTGATGTGGAAAGACAAAGTGAATCTCTTACAGATCTCACCTAGGACTGCTGGAGGAAGAGCATGGAGAACCCTTCTCTTTTTCAATTATTCATCAATTCAGCAAGCATTTCTTTCATACTTGCCCCATGACAGCACCAAGTGAAGCTCTTGGGATATAGAGATGGGCCAGATACCAGCCCTCCACACAGAACACACCCCTATTAAGAGTTTGGGGATGCTGGGGTAACGAATGAACCTGGAGAATCAGCTAGAAGAATTATCTCCAAAACCATCCCAGTCTTCCTCATAAGTACCCATAGAGTCCTTTAAGCTCAAACTTAGATTGCTTAGCAAAGGAAGACATTTCTGTGTTGAGTTGTAAATACATTTTATAACTGCTCATAAAGATTGTTAGTTTTTTAACTTTTTTACTAAAAGAGCATAAAATTAAATGAAATGCTTTCAAATCTTGAACTTGCAGTTTAGAGACCATGAAAAGCTGTCAAAATATACTTTAAACCCCAACACACCATCTAAGAGATTGCCAGCTGCAGTCAACCATTAGTCAGACTTTGCAACCCACTCCACCTCACAGCTCTAGGCTGATTAATGTTAAGTGATATGACTGCTTCCAAAGACAAAATCAGTCATATGGGTTTGTGCTATGGGAAGGTGGCCTTTCACGTAAACAATGAGCCTCTCACTCTTTAGTCAGGGAGACAGACATATAATGGTGTTTCTTAAAGATGTGTGTAATAAGTATATTGTATTAAAAATTGGAATGGAACTCTAGGGATCATAGAAAATCTGCCTAAAATTCATGGCAGACTTCAAATAAGTACTAAATAGGTGAACAACCATTTGGTGAGGAAAGACAGAAGGAAAGAAAGGGAGGGAGGGAGGAATAGAGGAAAGAAGGGAAGAAAAGGAGAGAGAGAGAAGGAGGGTGAGAGAGAAAGAAGGAGAGGGAAAGAAGGAGGGAAGGAGAGAATAAAAGACATTCCAAACAGCATACACAAATGCAAGGAGAGGATTTAAAGGATTTGAAGAGTTCAAAGACAGAAAATTTGCCTTCATCAGCTCTTCCTTTGCATGGACAAGTGAGAATGACCTAGACACTGCAATGCCTAAGACATGTGGCTGAAAGGGGTGGATTTTCTCAGCAGGAAAGTGCAAACACGCTTCTTTCTAGCTAATCACCTAGAGGCAGCCAGCCTGTGGAAATTTGGCCAAACAGGGAGCAACAAGAAGTTTCTGAAACAAGAGTCATGCCTGAGTATATAGCCAATGTGGAAAACATAAGCCTGAAAAGTCCCTCCAGGAGCTCAGCAGGAGACATCAGGTTATGCTGGCATTTTCCCATGAACTCTGGTAGACAATACGTCCTGCCCAGGGGCACCTACCAGAGTCCTCTGCTTTCATCCTTTTAAGAAAGCAAGAAAGAAATGAATCCCCTCCCCCCCCAGCTACTATCCAACCACAATACTCAGGAACACCTGACCTTTGCCCCTGACCACCCCCACAACAAACCCATTCTTCTGCTGCTACCCAGAATTAGACTCCAGTGTAGCTTCAATCTGCCACACTCACTCAGATGTGTACACACTCTGCTAACTACTTCAGCATCAGGAACATGGAAGTAATGCTAGCTAAGCATTTTCCATACTCCAGGGAGCTTCACATGCACCATCTCACCTGGTGCTCACATACTCCTATTACAAAAATAGGTATTACTAGCTATACAAGTTTACATATGAGGAAAGAAAAGCTCTAAGAAGTGAAGCCCTCTGTCAATGATACAAATTTAGTGAGTGGCTCTATTAGTCAGCAAATTCTGCATAATGAACAAGCATTCAACAATAGGCATTGATTTCTCACTGCTGCATCTGTGGGTTGGTTGGAGTGACTCTGTAAATCTGCAAGTCAGATAAGGTCAGATAATATGGCTTTCTTTTGTCTAGGATCAAGTACTTCTCATGTTGGAGATCAGAAATGCGTGATGTTATTTAAGGCCTAGTCTTGAAACTCAGACACTGTCACTTCTATCCACTGTTCACTGTTCAAAGCAAGTCACATGGCCAAGTCCAACATAAAAATACTCCCATGGATTTGGGGCTGGGAAGGGAATGAACATTTCCTGAACAATAGTTTACTCATCCATATTGGGGTAGTAAGGATTTTAGCATAGGTAGTCCCAGGAATGTTCATAGGCTCTTTCTTTCCTATTGTCTTCCTCCCTAATGGGCAAGGAAAGCTTAGCTCTGAGGTCTTAAAACTAGTTGTATTGCTAATACTCACATTACATGAAGCTCCTTAGCTTGTTCTTTTAATCCCAAATTTAGTTAAGTCTAAAGAGACTTCTCTTTGCTTTTTGCCAATGTTTCCACTTTGGAAGGGTCATAAATAAAGCACGGAACTTGTGGGCAATTTGAAATTTCAGGCTCATACCATCCTAAGTGAAGTGAAGTAGCTCAGTCGTGTCCAACTCTTTGTGACCCCATGGACTGTAGCCCACCAGGCTCCTCCCTCTATGGGATTCTCCAGGCAAGAATACTGGAGTGGGGTGGCAAGCCCCCTGCAACTCCTGCTTCTCCTTTGGCATGGGACTACTGGTGAAATCATTGTCATTCAAAGAAAGACAGTGGCATCACCATTATTTGGCACATACTGAAACCAGAGGAGACATAGAGATTAGTACTAGATGGGGTCATTCTTCCCCATCAGCCTTTCTTTTGGGGATGTTTCATAATGAAAAGTTAATCTAAGACTCTGAGCAGAGAGTGAAATGATCTCCTAACAAAAAAAAAAATCACTCCATTTGCTTGGATGAAACATACTCATGGTTGAGAAGGGAATCAGAAATTTCAAATATGTTAAGCTCAAAATGGGCCTCAAAGAAGAAGTATAGAATAGGCAGCTGTATATGTGAGTGTGGATTTCAGGAGAGATAACTACAGATATAAATGTGGAAGTCACTTAGATCCAGATAGCATTTAAACCTGGATGAGATCATGGCAGAGAGTAAATAGAGAAGAGAGAAACATATTCTCTCTTTTCTTTTTTTGCTTTTCTTTAAATATAAATTTATTTTAATTGGAGGCTAATTAATTTACAATATTGTGTCGGTTTTTGGACTCTGTGGGAGAGGGCAAGGGTGGGATGATATGGGAGAATGACATTGAAACATGTATAATATCATATATGAGACAAATCACCAGTCGAGGTTGGATGCAGGATACAGGATGCTTGGAGTTGGTGCACTGGGACGACCCAGAGGGATGGTACGGGGAAGCAGGTGGGAGGCGGTTCAGGATGGGGAACTCGTGTACACCTGTGGCGAATTCATACTGATATCCTCATTTTTTAAACAACCGCTCAGATGCCCATGATATGACATTGTAAATCATTTCTAAAGATAGTTTTTAAAGTCTACTCTGGAAGTGAAAGTGAAAGTGAAGTTGCTCAGTCATGTCCGACTCTTTGTGACCTCATGGACTGTAACCAATCAGTCTCCTCTNCTTCCTCACTTTGTCCCCTCCTTTGTAAAGAAGTTGAAATTCAGTTTCTAAGGTCATTGTAAATCTAGGATTTTGAATCTGATTTTTGCAAAAGTAAAAATCAGTACACAAACATTCTAACACCCCACATACCCTTGGCATGTCCTCACTTGGTGGAGGACACTGCTATGGATGGTGATGTGGAAAGACAAAGTGAATCTCTTACAGATCTCACCTAGGACTGCTGGAGGAAGAGCATGGAGAACCCTTCTCTTTTTCAATTATTCATCAATTCAGCAAGCATTTCTTTCATACTTGCCCCATGACAGCACCAAGTGAAGCTCTTGGGATATAGAGATGGGCCAGATACCAGCCCTCCACACAGAACACACCCCTATTAAGAGTTTGGGGATGCTGGGGTAACGAATGAACCTGGAGAATCAGCTAGAAGAATTATCTCCAAAACCATCCCAGTCTTCCTCATAAGTACCCATAGAGTCCTTTAAGCTCAAACTTAGATTGCTTAGCAAAGGAAGACATTTCTGTGTTGAGTTGTAAATACATTTTATAACTGCTCATAAAGATTGTTAGTTTTTTAACTTTTTTACTAAAAGAGCATAAAATTAAATGAAATGCTTTCAAATCTTGAACTTGCAGTTTAGAGACCATGAAAAGCTGTCAAAATATACTTTAAACCCCAACACACCATCTAAGAGATTGCCAGCTGCAGTCAACCATTAGTCAGACTTTGCAACCCACTCCACCTCACAGCTCTAGGCTGATTAATGTTAAGTGATATGACTGCTTCCAAAGACAAAATCAGTCATATGGGTTTGTGCTATGGGAAGGTGGCCTTTCACGTAAACAATGAGCCTCTCACTCTTTAGTCAGGGAGACAGACATATAATGGTGTTTCTTAAAGATGTGTGTAATAAGTATATTGTATTAAAAATTGGAATGGAACTCTAGGGATCATAGAAAATCTGCCTAAAATTCATGGCAGACTTCAAATAAGTACTAAATAGGTGAACAACCATTTGGTGAGGAAAGACAGAAGGAAAGAAAGGGAGGGAGGGAGGAATAGAGGAAAGAAGGGAAGAAAAGGAGAGAGAGAGAAGGAGGGTGAGAGAGAAAGAAGGAGAGGGAAAGAAGGAGGGAAGGAGAGAATAAAAGACATTCCAAACAGCATACACAAATGCAAGGAGAGGATTTAAAGGATTTGAAGAGTTCAAAGACAGAAAATTTGCCTTCATCAGCTCTTCCTTTGCATGGACAAGTGAGAATGACCTAGACACTGCAATGCCTAAGACATGTGGCTGAAAGGGGTGGATTTTCTCAGCAGGAAAGTGCAAACACGCTTCTTTCTAGCTAATCACCTAGAGGCAGCCAGCCTGTGGAAATTTGGCCAAACAGGGAGCAACAAGAAGTTTCTGAAACAAGAGTCATGCCTGAGTATATAGCCAATGTGGAAAACATAAGCCTGAAAAGTCCCTCCAGGA
This sequence comes from Raphicerus campestris, assembly GCA_006410735.1. Classification (NCBI taxonomy): domain Eukaryota; kingdom Metazoa; phylum Chordata; class Mammalia; order Artiodactyla; family Bovidae; genus Raphicerus; species Raphicerus campestris. The sequence continues at coordinate 36,438 of SJYW01028438.1, read as the reverse complement.
GCTCAGCAGGAGACATCAGGTTATGCTGGCATTTTCCCATGAACTCTGGTAGACAATACGTCCTGCCCAGGGGCACCTACCAGAGTCCTCTGCTTTCATCCTTTTAAGAAAGCAAGAAAGAAATGAATCCCCTCCCCCCCCAGCTACTATCCAACCACAATACTCAGGAACACCTGACCTTTGCCCCTGACCACCCCCACAACAAACCCATTCTTCTGCTGCTACCCAGAATTAGACTCCAGTGTAGCTTCAATCTGCCACACTCACTCAGATGTGTACACACTCTGCTAACTACTTCAGCATCAGGAACATGGAAGTAATGCTAGCTAAGCATTTTCCATACTCCAGGGAGCTTCACATGCACCATCTCACCTGGTGCTCACATACTCCTATTACAAAAATAGGTATTACTAGCTATACAAGTTTACATATGAGGAAAGAAAAGCTCTAAGAAGTGAAGCCCTCTGTCAATGATACAAATTTAGTGAGTGGCTCTATTAGTCAGCAAATTCTGCATAATGAACAAGCATTCAACAATAGGCATTGATTTCTCACTGCTGCATCTGTGGGTTGGTTGGAGTGACTCTGTAAATCTGCAAGTCAGATAAGGTCAGATAATATGGCTTTCTTTTGTCTAGGATCAAGTACTTCTCATGTTGGAGATCAGAAATGCGTGATGTTATTTAAGGCCTAGTCTTGAAACTCAGACACTGTCACTTCTATCCACTGTTCACTGTTCAAAGCAAGTCACATGGCCAAGTCCAACATAAAAATACTCCCATGGATTTGGGGCTGGGAAGGGAATGAACATTTCCTGAACAATAGTTTACTCATCCATATTGGGGTAGTAAGGATTTTAGCATAGGTAGTCCCAGGAATGTTCATAGGCTCTTTCTTTCCTATTGTCTTCCTCCCTAATGGGCAAGGAAAGCTTAGCTCTGAGGTCTTAAAACTAGTTGTATTGCTAATACTCACATTACATGAAGCTCCTTAGCTTGTTCTTTTAATCCCAAATTTAGTTAAGTCTAAAGAGACTTCTCTTTGCTTTTTGCCAATGTTTCCACTTTGGAAGGGTCATAAATAAAGCACAGAACTTGTGGGCAATTTGAAATTTCAGGCTCATACCATCCTAAGTGAAGTGAAGTAGCTCAGTCGTGTCCAACTCTTTGTGACCCCATGGACTGTAGCCCACCAGGCTCCTCCCTCTATGGGATTCTCCAGGCAAGAATACTGGAGTGGGGTGGCAAGCCCCCTGCAACTCCTGCTTCTCCTTTGGCATGGGACTACTGGTGAAATCATTGTCATTCAAAGAAAGACAATGGCATCACCATTATTTGGCACATACTGAAACCAGAGGAGACATAGAGATTAGTACTAGATGGGGTCATTCTTCCCCATCAGCCTTTCTTTTGGGGATGTTTCATAATGAAAAGTTAATCTAAGACTCTGAGCAGAGAGTGAAATGATCTCCTAACAAAAAAAAAATCACTCCATTTGCTTGGATGAAACATACTCATGGTTGAGAAGGGAATCAGAAATTTCAAATATGTTAAGCTCAAAATGGGCCTCAAAGAAGAAGTATAGAATAGGCAGCTGTATATGTGAGTGTGGATTTCAGGAGAGATAACTACAGATATAAATGTGGAAGTCACTTAGATCCAGATAGCATTTAAACCTGGATGAGATCATGGCAGAGAGTAAATAGAGAAGAGAGAAACATATTCTCTCTTTTCTTTTTTTGCTTTTCTTTAAATATAAATTTATTTTAATTGGAGGCTAATTAATTTACAATATTGTGTCGGTTTTTGGACTCTGTGGGAGAGGGCAAGGGTGGGATGATATGGGAGAATGACATTGAAACATGTATAATATCATATATGAGACAAATCACCAGTCGAGGTTGGATGCAGGATACAGGATGCTTGGAGTTGGTGCACTGGGACGACCCAGAGGGATGGTACGGGGAAGCAGGTGGGAGGCGGTTCAGGATGGGGAACTCGTGTACACCTGTGGCGAATTCATACTGATATCCTCATTTTTTAAACAACCGCTCAGATGCCCATGATATGACATTGTAAATCATTTCTAAAGATAGTTTTTAAAGTCTACTCTGGAAGTGAAAGTGAAAGTGAAGTTGCTCAGTCATGTCCGACTCTTTGTGACCTCATGGACTGTAACCAATCAGTCTCCTCTGTCCATGGGATTTTCCAGGCAAGAGTGCTGGAGTGGATTGCCATTTCCTTCTCCAGGGAATCTTCCTGACCCAGGAATCGAACCCGAGTCTCTCACATTGCAGGCAGACGTTTTACCATCTGAGCCACCTCGCATATCTATATCTATCTCATCAACTGGTTCAAGAGGTGTAAAGAGTAAGGAGTTAGCATGGAATCATGGGGTAAAATCACCACAAAATGGCAGCCAGTAGTCACACTGTCCATTTGCTTTATTTGAACATACATTAGATGACTGGGAAGAAAAAAGGAATTGTGAAAAATCATTCTGTTGAGCCAGTTGAGAAAATCAATGCCATTAATCCATAAAAAAAGGAAACAGGAAAATATTGCCAAAAGGACTGTGAATTTTAGAAGCCAACATGCTAGTAAAAGCTATACTATATAGGATTATACTACCACACTATACTTGTAGCACTCAGTATGTTCTGGTGAAGAGATATAGAACTAAGCAGACCTCAGCTCCTAGCTCTACCATATCTTTACTGTATAGCTTCAGAAAAGTTTATTAACCTCTCTGAGGTAATTTCCTCATCAATAAAATGAGGATACTAATATCGATGTTGAGAGAATTGAGATAAGGATTAGAGAAGGTGCCTGGACAAAGACTGGTATAAACAACGTGCTTAATAACATGTGTTTCTCTATTATCCCTAGGTATGTTTTGGTCAAATCTAGCTTCTTGGGAGGTGAGAGGAAGGTCAATATAATACTAAATAAAATTATCTTCAAGGTGAATATAACACAGGACACATAAGCAACATAGCTTGTTTACTCAAATGAATTCCAGCTCCTGTGTGGGACCCATGCAATGCATGGTAATAGTCTAGTGAGCTTCTACTTTCTTTGAAACTTTGAATTTCATATGTCTGACCAAATCGTATAACACACTCTCACTAAACCAGACTGACAATGGAAAAAAATAAAACAGCCTAAATTAATTTCAGCTGACTTTGGAAACTCTTTTAAAGAAAATCTACACAGCAGCAGAATCTGGGTTATCTGCACAACAGTATTTTGGAAGCAGATTGTTATCTTTTTACATGGGTTAAATCCATAAACACAGCCTCTTGGTTCTGGCCTTCATGCTCTACCCCAAGCACACACACACACACACACACACACACACACACTCACCTGTCCTCAAATGTGTATGCAACACAAGGGCTGATTATAGTTTCAGAAAAACCTTAATTTTTTTTTTCTTTACTCTAGAACCATGCCTGGAATGCCCCTCATTCTGCAGTCTCCTTCAGTCCCTCCTCCTTATCACACTTAATACAATACAATACAATAATAGCAGCATGGTAGAGTATCCAATATAGTCAAAGTGTAAGCTAGGTTAAACAAATCATGTTAACCTTTAATAAAGATGTGCTGAATGCTTCCTTTTCTTATTCATTATGTTCAATTTCATATTGTATGGCCAAGCCACCATCAGAGTGAATCTTATGTTATTCCTCTGCCTAAAACATTTTGGTGCCTCCATATTGCCATGACTAGTACTAGAGCAAAAAACAAACATTTTTTTTTTAAAGATTATATTTGGGAGACTGTTTGTTCCTGCAGCCTATCCTGACAGTCTATTGGAATCTGAAAAGGACCAAAGAAAATGTTACCAGTAATAACCAACACTTTCTCAAGAGTCCTAATTCTTAAGCTTATTTTATTCTTTAGATGATGCATATTTACTACAAGGACTTAATATAGAAGAACTATATCCAGAGACCTCTAGTTTCATTACTTATGATGGGTCCATGACTATCCCACCCTGCTATGAGACAGCAAACTGGATAATAATGAACAAACCTGTCTACATAACCAGGATGCAGGTGAGTTTCTCTGTGGTTTTTTAGCTAATGGGGAAGATGATGTGAATACTGGTTGGGTTTTTGGAGTGCTTATTGTATTTATTTGCTTGGACTGCTTTAACAAAATACCACAAATTTGGTGGCTTAAACTGAAACGTATTACCTCACAGTTCTGGAAGCTCTAAGTCTAAGATCATGCTGTCTGCAGAGACATTTCCTTCAGATGAAGGAGGAATTTGTTCTATACTTCTCCCCTGGTTTCTGGTGGTTTTCTAAAAAGCTTTGGTATTTCTTAGCTTATAGAAGCATCACCTCAATCTCCCTTTATCTTTACATGGCATTCTCCCAATGTCTGTATCTCTTTGTCCAAATCCCCCTTAATAAGAATATCAGTCAAATGGGATTAGGGTCTACCCCAATTAGTCATATTAGATTAGGACCCACTTCAATAACCTCATTTAATTATATCTATAATGATCCTCAAAATTCAAAAACAAAGATCATGACATCTCATTCCATCACTTCATGGGGAAACAGTGGAAAAAGTGAAACACTTTATATTCTTGGGCTTCAAAATCACTGCAGATGATGATTGAACCTGTGAAATTAAAAGATGTTTGCTCCTTGGGAGAAAAGCTATGGCAAATCTAGACAGCATATTAAAAAGTAGAGATATTACTTTTCTGACAAAGGACCATATAGTCAAAGCTATGGTTTTTTCCAGTAGTCAGCATGGATATGAGAGTTGGACCATAAAGAAGGCTGAGTGCTGAATAATTGATGCTTTTGACTGTGGCATTTAAGAAGACTCTTGAGAGTCCCTTGTATTTCAAGGAGATCAAACCAGTCAATCCTAAAGGGAATCAATCCTGAATATTCATTAGAAGGACTGATGCTGAAGCTGAAGCTCCAATACTTTGTCCACCTGTTGCAAGTAACTAACTCATTGGAACAGATCCTGATGCTGGAAAAGATTGAAGGCAGGAGAAGGGGATGGCAGAGGATGAGATGGTTGAATGGCATCACTAACTCAATGGACATGAATTTGAGCAGTCTCTGAGAGATGGTAAAGGACAGAGAAATCTGGTGTGCTGCAGTCCATTGGGCCACGAATAGTTGAATACAACTGAGTGATTGAACTGCATAAGGACCCTATTTCCCAATGAGGTCATATTCTGAGGTACTGAGGTTTAGGACTCTAACATTTGCATCTGTGGTGTAGACAGTTCAGCTACATAGCTACCTATGTTTAAGGAATTAGTATCTGGAAAGAGTGAGCTTGAAATAATTATAGATGTGCCCTACCTGCCTGAGTGAGAAAGGAATAAGTGTTAGTTCCCAAAGTGTGCCCTACCAACTCTAGTATTCAAAAAGCAGATGAGCAAAATGGATGATATTGTCAAATATGCTTGAAAAAATTGTACCTAAAAAGAACCAAATCAGTTTATTGCTGGGAGTCTTCTTAGGGCTTTTAGAGTGATAATATATGTCTATCTCCAAAAGGAGGCAATATGATGTGTAGCATTTCATAAGCATATTTGAATGTGGGATTTTTCAGAGCTTACCACAGTATTCCTTTTTGGGCTAGCTAGCATTTCTCAGAACTGAATGGGAATCAGGAAACCTGGCTTCTGAGGTCAACTTTGTTAATGGATCATTATGTACTCCGAAGCCTGTGGCCCCTCTTCTGTGAAGTGAATTCTCTTCATTATAATGAGGGGATAAATTACATGAGTCTATCCTGTGATTGTGAGGGTCTATAAAAGTTCAAAGGAAACACAAGCAAAGGAAGCAAAACCAAATTCCTTTATAGGACATGTACTCACAACCTGACAACTTTGAACAATTTGAAGTGTCTGATGCTATCTGTATTTATTAGGATTTTTTTAGTGACAAGCAAACCCTTTGGGATAACTTGAACTTAAAAAAAAAGAGATTTACTCATGATATATTATGAAATTTAAGATCAGAAATTGATGTCAAGAATTCATTGGTATCAAAACTGCAGAAACCCTTTCTCTCTGCACTCTCCTGCTCCCCTTGCAACATGGTTCATCCTCCTCTATGCTAGAGAGTTTTTCTTAATTTCACAGTCCTGGGTGGAACGTTGCTGAAAGCATTTTAGTCCAGCTCTTGGTCCTGATAGTCACAGAAAAATAATCCAGCTTAGTTTAGCTTTGACTCCTATACCAGTCACTATAATTTTGATAATACTCATATCAGAAAGTAATTCCCTAAATTACTCAACTTCAGGGTGTTAGAGTGAGAAGAGGCTCTGGAGAATATGCATTTGAGTTTCCTCCTTTGATAGTGTGTCATAGGACAGAGAATAGTCACTGACTTGTCCAAAGGCACACCAGGAACCAGTGAGATTAAAGTAAGGCTCTCTCCAAGCATGGAGGCATCAGTGGGTTGCACCCACTGAACCCATGGGTCAGGGTCTGTGGAAGACTCAGGTACACTTTTCCATACAGCTGGCACTGCCCAGGCTGGCCTTGGTCTATGTAGTCTTACTTCTTCCCTACTACATGTAAGAGGATGGGTGGATCTCACAGCTGTTTCTCTCCCCTCAGATGCATTCCTTACGTCTGCTCAGCCAGAATCAACCATCTCAGATCTTTCTGAGCATGAGTGACAATTTCAGGCCTGTCCAGTCACTCAACAACCGCTGCATCCGCACCAACATCAACTTCAGTTTACAGGGGAAGGACTGTCCAAACAACCGGGCGCAGAAGCTTCAGTATAGAGGTGGGTTCAGAGGGCAGTAGACACAAGTCACTCTAATCTTCTTACTTAAACCTACTCTGAAAGGTTTTCAACTATTTCTTTTTGTAGGAATCATGATGTAAATGATATTTTTGTGGTGCTTTTCTATTGAAAAAAATTATATGTCATAATCAGAAAAAGATCAAATGTTTAAATCTTGTCTAGTACAAACAAGATAGCATTTTTATCACCATTTTACAGAAGAACTCAGAGAAGCTGATTTCCCCAAAGTTATGTGTTAAAATAGGACAAGTAGAAGCACTAAAACTTATAGTTATATACAAATAGATCCCTTTTCCCTTAGAAGGTGAGCAAATAACTCCAGATACCAGGTGGTTAGGGCCCAATGAGATATGTTTCTGAACAGTTCTTCCAGTGCTTTGTGTCTAGAAGTGATTAGAATTCCTACTAAAGGGGTTATTCAGGGTGCCTCCCACCTTCTGTAACGCACATCCAACTCACTCTCTTTCCTTCTACACACTAAGTACCTATTGATCATTGTTGTAAAATTCCAATATGGAAAGGAAAGTGGAGATGAGTCATCAAGATGTCTTCAACCAGGAGATAGGACACCAGAGTTCCAGGCCTGGTTCTGACACTAACAAGCCAAATTATTTACCTCTCTAGCCCTGGCTCCCATGACAGTCCTTATACCATCTATATCATGATTTGTTGTGAGGAGAAAATGAGACACTGGATAGGAAAGTCCTTTGTACTGATAATATATTACTTGAATATGGGGACTATGAATGTTACCATACAAATTTTAGAAGGAACCACCACTACTAGCCTCCACTGTATTGCTCCAACTTCCCCCAAATTTCTTTAATTTTCTCTCTCTTTCAGACATACCCAGAGTAGTAAAACTATAATTTCTGTTTCTTTCCATCCAGGAGTACTCAACTTATTCATTCATTGAGACTTCTCTTTATTCAACATTTATTATGTACCTATTACGTGCTAGGCTTCCCTGGTGGCTCAGTTGGTAAAGAATCTGACTGTAGTATGAGAGATCTGGGTTTGATCCCTGAGTTGGGAAAATCCCCTGGAGAAGGGAACGGCAACCCACTCCAATATTCTGGCCTGGAGAATTCCATGGGCTATACAGTCCCTGGGGTAGCAAACAGTCAGACACGACTGAGTAACTTTGACTTTCACTTTCACTTGTTATGTGCCAGGCACTTAGCTAGGTGATGAAGACATGACCCTATCCCTAAAGAACTTATAGTTTGAGTGGGATCAGCTAACATTTTCTGCAAAGGGCCAGATGAGAAATATAGGCTTTGTGCTCTGTTGTGCTCTGATATTGTAATGTGAAAGCAGCCATAGACAATATGTAAATAAGTCAGTGTGACTGTGTTCTAATAAAACTATATTCACAAAAACAGATCACAGCTGAATTTGGCTTGCAAGCTGTCATTTACCCACCTCTGGTTTAAAGCAACACCATCCACTATAGCTTCTTGACACAATGGAAATGTTCTGTGTTTGCATTGACCAATATGGTAGCTATTGGCCACATGTGGCTATTGAACATTTGAAGTGTGGCTAGTATGACAATGCAACTAATACTTTTAATTAATATATGTGTGTGTATATTTAGCCACATGTAGCTAATGACAAACTATTAGATATCTCAGACCCAAAGGTTCATAAGAAGGTGAGAGGACAGTTGGGATACATACAAATAAGCAGACATTTAAAAACTGTCCCTTCTCTTTTGAAGTAAGTTGCCCAATCCATGTGCAATTTCATCCAATTATGCCTTGTTTTGTGTTGTTCATTTTGTTTTATTTATTTTTTTCTCTCTCTTTCCAGTAAATGAATGGCTCCTCAAGTAGGGAACCAAGCCAAGAAGAATTCCACCTCAGTGAAATGCTACGACTGTGAATTGATGTAACCTAAAATGTCCCTCTTCTTTCTTCTCTCTCCTTCCCTCCTTCAAGGTTCATTCACTCTTTGGATTGGCCCTTCCTTCATGAAAAGTGTCTGCAAAACCTTGGCAGAGGAGTACATCTCTTACACACACTCACAAACACATACACATGCAAATATATATACATACAAACACACTCACACAGCAACCAAGATAGGAAGTCAAGTTTCAGAAACAAAAGGCTCATTCATTAAAGGTTTTAGAAGAAAATAACCATCTAACCTGAGAACAATTTTGATACTGTTTTCTGGAACAAATGAATCTACCCAATGAGACTTTTCAGTCTTTGTATATACAAAATTCTTCTTAGAGAGAGGAGAAAACACAGCTCTGACAGCATCAAGTGGACTTTGTTGTTTGCATCAAGTAATCTTGGATAGTGTCCTAAGATCTTTTAAATGTGCTGGTAACAGGTGAACTGTATAAAGTTAGCCATGGGCACATTTCTAGATTATGATTCTTCCATCTACTCAACAATTCAAAAAGAAAAAGGACAGATATTGAAGAGATACACATTGTGTGTGTGTGTGTGTGTGTGTGTGTGTGTGTGTGTGTGTGTGTGTGTGTGTATCACCACAGACTATTAAAAAATGGAAATTGCTCCTTTTTTGTCATATATCTATACTAGGATTTGCCAAGTTCAGATTGATCCATTGCTGTTTCTTGTTTTCCAAAGATCATACATTGTGTTTGGTTATTGTTAAAAACTCAATAAATGTGTTTAACAAGTTAATTTCATTTTTCTTGCTTTGATCTATTATCCTGCCTTACAGGCTAAGCTCTGTCTTCATACAACTGCATTCTTGCTTACTTGTTCCTTCATCTATGTTTTGTTAATTTGCAGCGAGTTTTTACTGAAGTTGTGGCAATCAAGAATGCATTTGATAAGCTAAGCATAATTTTAATTCCACTCCATGGCTTGATCATAAATAGGAGGTGAGCTTCATCCTGAGATAGCAGGCAACAGATTCCTTGCATTTCAAAACTTCTACCCCCGTGCCAATGATGCTCCCTTGAAGGAATGCACTTTGCCTTGCAAATTCTGGATAAGGGGTGTTTTTTCTCTTCAGGTGCAACTGGATCTCACAAAGTACAGATGAATGCCTTTCTTTTCTTGTTTATAATGGTCTCTCACTGTGTTTGGTTACTGTCAAGAAATCAATAAATGTGTTTAACAAGTTACTTAGTACACCTGTCTGAGTTTACTGAAGAGGACGATGTTCTCTGCTGAAGCCTCTGAGTCCTGCTGGGTCCACAAGCAATTGTATTACGGCCAGCAGGGCAGCTGAAGCTTCGAGAACAGCCCATCTGTTTATATTCCTAGAGCCAGATAATTAACACCCTGTTGAGAAAGCGTATCGGCTTAGCTGCTGGAAAGGAGGACTTGTATGTTCATCCAGAGGCCAAATTAAAAATAACTTTCATCTCTTATTTCTGTTATAGCCTCCAGAAAGTGGGAAACCACAAGCATGTATGGTCTGTGCACATGGGAACATTTATAAACATGTCAAAAACTTCAGCCAGGTAGCTAGGCTTGTTGACGAAAAAAAAAATATGTCATATATTTCATATTTGAAATAACACACTAAATTGGAGTTTTTAAACATTTTAAACCAAAGTGATGATGGATTTAACCATGATGAAATGTGACCCTGTATCTAAGCATCATTTTTTTTGCATAAAACCAGATCTTCCTTAAAATATTTAGGGTGGACAAATGGTAGTCATTCTCTGTATGGCTTTCTGCCTTCCCTCTGAGTCAAAATATTCTTTAAACTGCAATGAAAAGGAGTGATATATTGTATCAGCCAGGCCTGGCTTCAAATCTTCAGTGTACCATTTGCCTACTTGCTGTGTGTGATCCTAGGCAAGTGTTACTTATCTGATCTGTTAATTGGAGATCCCAATAACTGCTTCTATGAATTAAGAGGGCTTAAATGCTACATAGCTGATTAAAGCAACTCACAAAATACCTATGATGATTATTCTAGAAATAGTGCCTATAGAATATNTTGTGTGTGTGTGTGTGTGTGTGTGTGTGTATCACCACAGACTATTAAAAAATGGAAATTGCTCCTTTTTTGTCATATATCTATACTAGGATTTGCCAAGTTCAGATTGATCCATTGCTGTTTCTTGTTTTCCAAAGATCATACATTGTGTTTGGTTATTGTTAAAAACTCAATAAATGTGTTTAACAAGTTAATTTCATTTTTCTTGCTTTGATCTATTATCCTGCCTTACAGGCTAAGCTCTGTCTTCATACAACTGCATTCTTGCTTACTTGTTCCTTCATCTATGTTTTGTTAATTTGCAGCGAGTTTTTACTGAAGTTGTGGCAATCAAGAATGCATTTGATAAGCTAAGCATAATTTTAATTCCACTCCATGGCTTGATCATAAATAGGAGGTGAGCTTCATCCTGAGATAGCAGGCAACAGATTCCTTGCATTTCAAAACTTCTACCCCCGTGCCAATGATGCTCCCTTGAAGGAATGCACTTTGCCTTGCAAATTCTGGATAAGGGGTGTTTTTTCTCTTCAGGTGCAACTGGATCTCACAAAGTACAGATGAATGCCTTTCTTTTCTTGTTTATAATGGTCTCTCACTGTGTTTGGTTACTGTCAAGAAATCAATAAATGTGTTTAACAAGTTACTTAGTACACCTGTCTGAGTTTACTGAAGAGGACGATGTTCTCTGCTGAAGCCTCTGAGTCCTGCTGGGTCCACAAGCAATTGTATTACGGCCAGCAGGGCAGCTGAAGCTTCGAGAACAGCCCATCTGTTTATATTCCTAGAGCCAGATAATTAACACCCTGTTGAGAAAGCGTATCGGCTTAGCTGCTGGAAAGGAGGACTTGTATGTTCATCCAGAGGCCAAATTAAAAATAACTTTCATCTCTTATTTCTGTTATAGCCTCCAGAAAGTGGGAAACCACAAGCATGTATGGTCTGTGCACATGGGAACATTTATAAACATGTCAAAAACTTCAGCCAGGTAGCTAGGCTTGTTGACGAAAAAAAAAATATGTCATATATTTCATATTTGAAATAACACACTAAATTGGAGTTTTTAAACATTTTAAACCAAAGTGATGATGGATTTAACCATGATGAAATGTGACCCTGTATCTAAGCATCATTTTTTTTGCATAAAACCAGATCTTCCTTAAAATATTTAGGGTGGACAAATGGTAGTCATTCTCTGTATGGCTTTCTGCCTTCCCTCTGAGTCAAAATATTCTTTAAACTGCAATGAAAAGGAGTGATATATTGTATCAGCCAGGCCTGGCTTCAAATCTTCAGTGTACCATTTGCCTACTTGCTGTGTGTGATCCTAGGCAAGTGTTACTTATCTGATCTGTTAATTGGAGATCCCAATAACTGCTTCTATGAATTAAGAGGGCTTAAATGCTACATAGCTGATTAAAGCAACTCACAAAATACCTATGATGATTATTCTAGAAATAGTGCCTATAGAATATGTGTGTGGCCTACCTATTAAAGGTTTTCCTGTACCATACTTGCCCCAGGGAGGGGTTAGCACCGATCACAAGTTAATACCAAATGACAGCAATAGATACCCAGCATTCAGCACATAGGTAAGTACATATAGTACGCTGGGGCAAAAAGGAAAGAATATCAGTGAGAAAGGAAGATAAGAGGCTGAGTTTCTAGGCCTTGGTCTGTTACCAGCATCTTCTGTGACTTTGGACAAGTCAACTGCCCTCCCTGGAAGAATATTCTTGTACATAAGTGATTTGGATACAGTGATCTCTCACAGACTTTCTATTATTCCTTCACTCTTGTCTCTTATTCTGTTTTCAGTACAAAGAGGAAAAAGGGAAACTAGGTTGTCATCCCTTGGGGATCCCTTGGCACAGGCAGAGTTTCCCTCTGGTCAAACAGAACTTAAAATGGAGTGAACTAGCTTGTCTCCAACATCTTAAGCCCATCCAAAATGTCCTTTCTCTCACTCACTGGATTTTCCAAACTATGAAATGAAAATTGGAGTACTTTGCCTTCAAACCAGATAGAAGTAATGAAGATTAGCTAGATTTATACCACTTTAAAAAGTGAAGAAGAATTTTAAAAAGCACCCAAAACCCCCGACAGTTGGCTTGATAAAGTCATCAAGGAATAAAAATGCATTTTCATTTTCAGTCCATGGTGCTTAGGAAGGTCAGGCAGTGATGCTGCTGTGCTCTTCAGTGTGTGAAGGCCAGCTGGTTTTTCCCAGTGAGCCACAGGCTTACAGGGACATTCCTTTCACCTTAGAAGTTGGACGCAACTGAGCAACTAACACTTTCACTTTCACTCCTTCTGAGGAAGATAATTAGACATTTTAGGAAAATATATGTTGAAACCCAGTTCCCTCCTTAACAAATTGCAGAGGGAGGTAAACACACACAGAAGAGAACTCTGGGCAAAATGTATGAGAAAAAGAATTCTTAGTGTGGAGATTCACAGTTCCCCTCTCAAGAACATTATTTTGCAGTTTTCAAGACCATTTCCATCAGTAGCAGTTTTGTTTCCATGCTGATGTCAGAACAACCACAACTCACTGCACCACATGTTCTGAAATGTGATAGTCATTTGGTGTTTGGACAGGAGTTCAGTCCTCCGGCCTGGCCCATAGCTACCTGCACCAGGCTAAAATGTCTGATTGAGGAAAAACAATTAACATGAAAACACCTTTAGGGGAGTCCTTATTCATCGTATAGGACCCCAAAGCAGTTTTAGGCTCTCTGGAACATGAAAACTTGGAAACTGGGATAGTTCACAGAAGTATCTCAGTTTTTTTTTTTTTTTTTTTTGTTACAGAAAGCCTAAGAGAAAGATTGGTAGAAGCAGAAACTCACTTTCCCATCATTCACCAGTTAGCACAATTGACCATAAGTCAAGAACTACCAAGACCCAGCCAAGGAAACATATTAATAAAATCTACCATGGATCACACATTTCCTGTGGGTTAAGTCTTATGCTTAGCAGTTTACAAATATCATCTCATTNCCATCATTCACCAGTTAGCACAATTGACCATAAGTCAAGAACTACCAAGACCCAGCCAAGGAAACATATTAATAAAATCTACCATGGATCACACATTTCCTGTGGGTTAAGTCTTATGCTTAGCAGTTTACAAATATCATCTCATTTCACACAGCACACTGGAAGGTACTCACCATTGCTACTTTGCAAATGCAGAAAATTTTCATACTGTTCGTGGGGTTCTCACAGGAAAAATACTGAAGTGGTTTTCCATTCCCTTCTCCAGTGGACCACTTTTTGTCAGAACCCTCCACCATGACCTGTCTGTCTTGGGTGACCCTACATGGCATGGCTTGTAGTTTCATTGAGTTACACAAAGCTGTGATCTGTGTGAATGTGACTGATGATGGAAATAAAGCCCAATGCTGAAAGAACAATATTGCATAGGAACCTGAAATGTTAGGTCCATGAATCAAGGCAAATTGGAAATGGTCAAACAGGAGATGACAAGAGTGAACATCAACATTTTAGGAATAAGTGATCTAAAATGGACCAAAAAAGGGGAATTTAATTCAAATGACCATTATATCTACTACTGTGGCTAAGAATCCGTTAGAATAAACGAAGTAGCACTCATAGTAAACAAAAGAGTCCAAAATGCAGCTCTAGATTGTAATCTCAAAGACGCCAGGATTATTTCTGTTCATTTCAAAGCAAACTATTCAATATCACAGTAATCCAGGGCTGTGCCCCAACTATTAATGCTAAAGAAGCTAAAGTTGAATGGTTCTGTGATGACCTACAAGACCTTCTACAACCAACATTAAAAAAAAAAAATGATGCCTTTCTCATCACAGGGGACTGGAATGCAAAAATCAATAGATCTGGAGTAACAGGCAAGTTTGGCTAAGAGTACAAAATGAAGCAGGTCAAAGGCTAACAGAGTGTTGCCAAGACAATGTACTGATTATAGCAAACACCCTCTTCCAATAACAGAAGAGAAAAATGTACACATGGACATCACCAATGATCAATACTGAAATCAGATTGATTATATTATTTGCAGCCAAAGATGAAGAAGCTTTATATAGTCAGTAAAAAATAAGACTGGGAGCTGACTGTGGCTCAGAATATGAACTCCTTATTGCCAAATTCAGACTTAAATTGAAGAAAGTAGGGAAAACCACTAGACCATTCAGGTACAAACTAAATCGAATCCTTTATGATTATACAGTGGAAGTGACAAATATATTCAAGGGATTAGATCTGATAGACAGAGTCCCTGAAGAACTGTGGATGGAAGTTCATGACATTGTATAGGGAGTGGTAATCAAAACCATCCCCAAGAAAAAGAAATGCAAAAAGGCAAAATGGTTGTCTGAGGAGGCCTTACATATAGCTGAGAAAAGAAGAGATATTAAAGACAAAGGAAAAAGGAAAGATAAATCCATCTGAATGAAGAATTCTAAAGAATAGCAAAAAGAGTTAAGAAAGCTTTCCTCAGTGATCAATGCAAAGAAATATAGAGAAACAATAGAATGGGAAAGACTAGAGATCTCTTCAAGAAAGTTAGAGATAGGAAGGGAGCATTTCTTTCAAAGATGGGCACAATAAAGGATATAATGGTATAAACCTAATAGAAGCAGAAGATATTAGGAAGAGATGACAAGAATACATGGAAGAACTATACAAAAAAGATCTTAATGACCCAAATAACCATGATGATGTGATTAATTACCTAAAGCCAGACAGACTGGAATGTGAAGTCAAGTGGGCCTTAGGAAGCATCACTATGAGCAAAGCTAGTGAAGGTGAAAGAATTCCAGCTGAGCTACTTCAAGTTCTAAAAGATAATGCTGTGAAAGTGATGCACTCAATATGCTAGCAAATATGAAAAACTCAGCAGTGGCCACAGGACTGGAAAATGTCAGTTTTTGTTCCAATCCCGAAGAAAGGCAATGCCAGAGAATGTTCAAACGACTGTTCAGTTGCAGTCATCTCATAGGCTAGCTGAGTAATGCTCAAAATTCTCCAAGCTAGTCTTCAATAATATGTGATTTGAGAACTTCCAGATATTCAATATGGATTTAGAAAAGGCAGAATAGTACGCAGTGCCAAGATGACAGAGATTAGGACGGGGAGATCACTTTCTCGCCCACAAATTCATCCAAAGATTATCTGAATCCTAAGCAACACCCAAAAAACAACTTCTGAACACTGGTAGAGGACACCAGAAAGGCAGCCCAATCTCTTTGAAAGGGGATAGGGCAAAATATTACATATGAAAACGGAGACAAATTTAGGTATGGAAACCCATCCTGAGGAGGGAGTAGTGAAGGAGGAGAAGTTCCCACACAGTAGGAAACCCTGTCACAGGCTTGTCTCTGGGGAGCTTTGAAATCTCAGAGGGCAACATAACTGGGAGAAAGAACAAAAATAAATAAATAAATACCACAGACTATGTGCCTAACTGCAACTACTAACAGATAAATGTCACAGATGCCCGTGTCTGCGAGCAGTGAGTGGGAGCTGGGCAGGGAGGTGTGGGCTGTATTGCTGGCCATTAGAGTAAGGACTTGGACTGAATCCCGTGAGGACAATCTGAGGGAGCTAATGTGAGATAGCAATCCAAAGCATGGGATGCCAGAGAGACAAAACAAAACAAAACAACAACAACAACAACAACAACAACAACAACAACAAAAACTCTTCTGAAAATGGAACAAAGAATTGAGCGAATACCAAAGGAGCATTAGCCAGATGCCATATAAGGCCCTTCCTCCCCAATGGCAGAGAGGCAGGTGTTCAACATCCAAAGCCACAGGCAAGGGACTACTGCAATCTCAGCCCCAGAGACTGCATCTTCCACCAAACTGTCAACAGTTTCCCAGTTGCTAAACATGTCTTACTGGGATCCTGGATGGTTCACATCTGCCAGGAGTGTCGCAGCCTGGGATGGCTCCCCAGAGGAGACACATCGCACACCTGGGAAACCGAGCAGTTGGGACCAGGGAGGTTCATAAAATGAAAGCTCCACCTGGGATAGTACTCACCAAGCACCTGGTTGCCTGAGGTGCTTGGACCTAGAAAAGGCACAAAACACACAGCCCATCAGGGTCTGTGCCCTTACAGAGCACCTGAGAACTTGAGCAGCGACGCTGTGCACTTGCAGAGCACCCTGGAGCCTTAGCAGTGTGGACCTGGGAAGTACATGATGCCTTGGGCTGGGACACACCCAATTTGGTCCACGCATGGTGAGCATTCCTCACACATGCCAGTGATATTTGTTTGTTGTGCCTCTCCCCCAGAGCACAACTGAACAAGTGAGCCTAAATAAATGGCCACATTTGCCCCATTGTATCAGGGTGGAAATTAGACACTGAAGAGACTTGAAAACAGAGGAAGTCAAAATAAACAAAATTGGGGGAACTGCTCTGGAAATGACAGGTGCAACAGATTAAAATCCTTCAGTTAATGTTGAGATCGTGCATTTGAGAGGCAACCATAGATCTTGAGAACAAGTACAAACACGAATAAAGGACTATGTGTTACTGAACTGACCCCACACTGGCCACAACAGATCTAGAGAAATTTCTAGATATATTTTTACTATTACTTTTTAATTTTAATGAGTTCTTTATTCCTCAATTAACTTTCATTTTTATAACCTATCTTTCAAAAAATCCTATTAAAATGATTTCATATACGTATTTTTTAATTTTTGTGATTGATTTTGTTTTATATTTTTTATATTGTATTTTTGATATTTTAATATCTATTATAGATTTTTATTCTTTGCTTTTTGTTATTTGTTATCAATTTTGTACCTTTAAGAATCTAATATTCAGTATCCATTTTCACTTAAGGATTTGGTTACTGGCTTGATTGCTCTCTCACCTTTTGANTTTTTTTTTTTTTTTTTTTTTGTTACAGAAAGCCTAAGAGAAAGATTGGTAGAAGCAGAAACTCACTTTCCCATCATTCACCAGTTAGCACAATTGACCATAAGTCAAGAACTACCAAGACCCAGCCAAGGAAACATATTAATAAAATCTACCATGGATCACACATTTCCTGTGGGTTAAGTCTTATGCTTAGCAGTTTACAAATATCATCTCATTTCACACAGCACACTGGAAGGTACTCACCATTGCTACTTTGCAAATGCAGAAAATTTTCATACTGTTCGTGGGGTTCTCACAGGAAAAATACTGAAGTGGTTTTCCATTCCCTTCTCCAGTGGACCACTTTTTGTCAGAACCCTCCACCATGACCTGTCTGTCTTGGGTGACCCTACATGGCATGGCTTGTAGTTTCATTGAGTTACACAAAGCTGTGATCTGTGTGAATGTGACTGATGATGGAAATAAAGCCCAATGCTGAAAGAACAATATTGCATAGGAACCTGAAATGTTAGGTCCATGAATCAAGGCAAATTGGAAATGGTCAAACAGGAGATGACAAGAGTGAACATCAACATTTTAGGAATAAGTGATCTAAAATG
Source organism: Raphicerus campestris (assembly GCA_006410735.1). Classification (NCBI taxonomy): domain Eukaryota; kingdom Metazoa; phylum Chordata; class Mammalia; order Artiodactyla; family Bovidae; genus Raphicerus; species Raphicerus campestris. The sequence goes on along the minus strand of SJYW01028438.1, from coordinate 18,199 downwards.
GACCAAAAAAGGGGAATTTAATTCAAATGACCATTATATCTACTACTGTGGCTAAGAATCCGTTAGAATAAACGAAGTAGCACTCATAGTAAACAAAAGAGTCCAAAATGCAGCTCTAGATTGTAATCTCAAAGACGCCAGGATTATTTCTGTTCATTTCAAAGCAAACTATTCAATATCACAGTAATCCAGGGCTGTGCCCCAACTATTAATGCTAAAGAAGCTAAAGTTGAATGGTTCTGTGATGACCTACAAGACCTTCTACAACCAACATTAAAAAAAAAAAATGATGCCTTTCTCATCACAGGGGACTGGAATGCAAAAATCAATAGATCTGGAGTAACAGGCAAGTTTGGCTAAGAGTACAAAATGAAGCAGGTCAAAGGCTAACAGAGTGTTGCCAAGACAATGTACTGATTATAGCAAACACCCTCTTCCAATAACAGAAGAGAAAAATGTACACATGGACATCACCAATGATCAATACTGAAATCAGATTGATTATATTATTTGCAGCCAAAGATGAAGAAGCTTTATATAGTCAGTAAAAAATAAGACTGGGAGCTGACTGTGGCTCAGAATATGAACTCCTTATTGCCAAATTCAGACTTAAATTGAAGAAAGTAGGGAAAACCACTAGACCATTCAGGTACAAACTAAATCGAATCCTTTATGATTATACAGTGGAAGTGACAAATATATTCAAGGGATTAGATCTGATAGACAGAGTCCCTGAAGAACTGTGGATGGAAGTTCATGACATTGTATAGGGAGTGGTAATCAAAACCATCCCCAAGAAAAAGAAATGCAAAAAGGCAAAATGGTTGTCTGAGGAGGCCTTACATATAGCTGAGAAAAGAAGAGATATTAAAGACAAAGGAAAAAGGAAAGATAAATCCATCTGAATGAAGAATTCTAAAGAATAGCAAAAAGAGTTAAGAAAGCTTTCCTCAGTGATCAATGCAAAGAAATATAGAGAAACAATAGAATGGGAAAGACTAGAGATCTCTTCAAGAAAGTTAGAGATAGGAAGGGAGCATTTCTTTCAAAGATGGGCACAATAAAGGATATAATGGTATAAACCTAATAGAAGCAGAAGATATTAGGAAGAGATGACAAGAATACATGGAAGAACTATACAAAAAAGATCTTAATGACCCAAATAACCATGATGATGTGATTAATTACCTAAAGCCAGACAGACTGGAATGTGAAGTCAAGTGGGCCTTAGGAAGCATCACTATGAGCAAAGCTAGTGAAGGTGAAAGAATTCCAGCTGAGCTACTTCAAGTTCTAAAAGATAATGCTGTGAAAGTGATGCACTCAATATGCTAGCAAATATGAAAAACTCAGCAGTGGCCACAGGACTGGAAAATGTCAGTTTTTGTTCCAATCCCGAAGAAAGGCAATGCCAGAGAATGTTCAAACGACTGTTCAGTTGCAGTCATCTCATAGGCTAGCTGAGTAATGCTCAAAATTCTCCAAGCTAGTCTTCAATAATATGTGATTTGAGAACTTCCAGATGTTCAATATGGATTTAGAAAAGGCAGAATAGTACGCAGTGCCAAGATGACAGAGATTAGGACGGGGAGATCACTTTCTCGCCCACAAATTCATCCAAAGATTATCTGAATCCTAAGCAACACCCAAAAAACAACTTCTGAACACTGGTAGAGGACACCAGAAAGGCAGCCCAATCTCTTTGAAAGGGGATAGGGCAAAATATTACATATGAAAACGGAGACAAATTTAGGTATGGAAACCCATCCTGAGGAGGGAGTAGTGAAGGAGGAGAAGTTCCCACACAGTAGGAAACCCTGTCACAGGCTTGTCTCTGGGGAGCTTTGAAATCTCAGAGGGCAACATAACTGGGAGAAAGAACAAAAATAAATAAATAAATACCACAGACTATGTGCCTAACTGCAACTACTAACAGATAAATGTCACAGATGCCCGTGTCTGCGAGCAGTGAGTGGGAGCTGGGCAGGGAGGTGTGGGCTGTATTGCTGGCCATTAGAGTAAGGACTTGGACTGAATCCCGTGAGGACAATCTGAGGGAGCTAATGTGAGATAGCAATCCAAAGCATGGGATGCCAGAGAGACAAAACAAAACAAAACAACAACAACAACAACAACAACAACAACAACAAAACTCTTCTGAAAATGGAACAAAGAATTGAGCGAATACCAAAGGAGCATTAGCCAGATGCCATATAAGGCCCTTCCTCCCCAATGGCAGAGAGGCAGGTGTTCAACATCCAAAGCCACAGGCAAGGGACTACTGCAATCTCAGCCCCAGAGACTGCATCTTCCACCAAACTGTCAACAGTTTCCCAGTTGCTAAACATGTCTTACTGGGATCCTGGATGGTTCACATCTGCCAGGAGTGTCGCAGCCTGGGATGGCTCCCCAGAGGAGACACATGGCACACCTGGGAAACCGAGCAGTTGGGACCAGGGAGGTTCATAAAATGAAAGCTCCACCTGGGATAGTACTCACCAAGCACCTGGTTGCCTGAGGTGCTTGGACCTAGAAAAGGCACAAAACACACAGCCCATCAGGGTCTGTGCCCTTACAGAGCACCTGAGAACTTGAGCAGCGACGCTGTGCACTTGCAGAGCACCCTGGAGCCTTAGCAGTGTGGACCTGGGAAGTACATGATGCCTTGGGCTGGGACACACCCAATTTGGTCCACGCATGGTGAGCATTCCTCACACATGCCAGTGATATTTGTTTGTTGTGCCTCTCCCCCAGAGCACAACTGAACAAGTGAGCCTAAATAAATGGCCACATTTGCCCCATTGTATCAGGGTGGAAATTAGACACTGAAGAGACTTGAAAACAGAGGAAGTCAAAATAAACAAAATTGGGGGAACTGCTCTGGAAATGACAGGTGCAACAGATTAAAATCCTTCAGTTAATGTTGAGATCGTGCATTTGAGAGGCAACCATAGATCTTGAGAACAAGTACAAACACGAATAAAGGACTATGTGTTACTGAACTGACCCCACACTGGCCACAACAGATCTAGAGAAATTTCTAGATATATTTTTACTATTACTTTTTAATTTTAATGAGTTCTTTATTCCTCAATTAACTTTCATTTTTATAACCTATCTTTCAAAAAATCCTATTAAAATGATTTCATATACGTATTTTTTAATTTTTGTGATTGATTTTGTTTTATATTTTTTATATTGTATTTTTGATATTTTAATATCTATTATAGATTTTTATTCTTTGCTTTTTGTTATTTGTTATCAATTTTGTACCTTTAAGAATCTAATATTCAGTATCCATTTTCACTTAAGGATTTGGTTACTGGCTTGATTGCTCTCTCACCTTTTGACTCTCCCTTTTCTCCTCCAGGTCACCTCTATCTCTTTCCTCCCTCTTCTCTTCTAAATATAACTCTGTGAATCTCTCTGGGTGCTACTAGCTGTGGAGAATCCTCTCACAATTAACCTAGGGTTTTTATCTTCTGTACTATATGGATCGAGAAGTCTTGAGGCTACTGTAAGGGAAGGACCAAAAGCCAGAGACAGGAGGCTTAACTTCAGAACTTTAGAACATCAGGAAACTCCTAACTCAAGGGAACATTAATAGATAAGAGTTCACCCAAGAGTCTCCATACCAGCTTTGAAACCAGGCTCCACTCAAGAGCCAATAAGTTCCAGTGAAAGACATGCCACGCTAATTCTCCAGCAAAACAGGAACATAACTTTGAACATTAAAAGACTGTCTGCCCAAAGCCATGTCAAACCCATAGACACCCCAGAACTCACTACTGAACACTTCACTGCACTTCAGAGAGAAGAGATACAGGTCCACCCACCAGAATATAGATGAAAGCTCCCCCAACCAGGAAACTGTGACAAGTCACTAGTCCAACTCCACCCACAGGGAACAGACTTCACAATTAAGAGGAAGCCTGAACTTCCAATCTGCAGAAAGCACACCACAAACATAGCAATCTAAACAAAATTAAAAGGAAGAGAAATATTCAGCAGGTTAAGAAACATGAGAAAGCCCCACCAAACCAAACAACAGAGGAGGAAATAGGGAGTCTACCTGAAAAATAATTCAGAATAATGATTGTGAAAATCATCTAAAATCTTGACAACAAAATAGACTAGAGACAAGGATTGAGAAAATGTAAAAAGTGTTTAACAAGGACATAGAAGAAATAAAGAAGAGTCAATCACTAATGAACAATGTAATAACAGATTAAAAGCACTTTGGAGGGAAACAGCAGTAGAATAACTGAGGCAGAAGAGAGGATAAATGAGGTGGAAGATAGAATGGTAGAAATAAATGAAGCAGAGAGGAAAAAAATAAAAAAGAATTAAAAGAAATGGGAAAAACTTCAGAGATCTCTGGGAAATGTTAAATGCTCCAACATTTGAATCATAGGTGTCCCAGAAGAAGCAGACAAAAATAAAAGGCATGAGAAAATACTTGAGGAGGTAATAGTTGAAAACTTCCCTAAAATGGGAAAAGAAATAGCCACCCAAGAAACACAGAGAATCCCAAATAGGATAAACCCAAGGTGAAACAATCCAAGGCACATATTAATCAAACTTACAAAAATTAAACACAAAGAGAAAATATTAAAGTGGCAAGGGAAAAGCGATAGATAATATACAATGGGATCCCTATAAGGATAAAAGCTTATATTTCGATAAAAAACTCTTCAGTCCTGAAGAGAATGGCAGACATGAATAAAGTGATGAAAGAGAAAAAAAAAAAAACCTACAACCAAGATTACTCTACCCAGCAAGGATCTCATTCACATATGAGGGACAAATAAAAAGCTTTACAGATAAGCAAAAGCTGAGAGAATTCAGCACCACCAAAACAGCTCTTCAACGAATGCTAAAGTATTTTCCCTAGACAGGAAACACAGAAAAGGTTTATAAAATAAACCAAAAATGAAAAAGTAAATGGTAATGGAATCATACTTATGAATAATTGCCTTAAATTTAAATGGGTTAAATGCCACAACCAAAAGACAAAGACTGGCCAAATGGATACAAATATAAGACCTCTATATATACTGTCTACAAGAGACTCACCTGAAACCTAGGGACACATACAGACTGAAAATGAGGGGCTGGAAAAACACATTTCATGCAAATGAAGACCAAAAGAGAGCAGGAGTATCAATACTCATAACAGGTAAAATAGACTTTGAAATAAAGACCACGGTAAGAGACAAAGAAGAACATTACATAATGATCATAGGATCAAGTCAAGAACAAGATATAACGATTATAAATATATATGTACCCAACATAGGAACACCTCAATACATAAGGCAAACGCTAACAAGTATGAAAAGGGAAATTAGCACTAACACACAATAATAGTGGGGGACTTTAATACCTCACTCACACCTATGGACAGATCTACCAAACAGAAAATTAGCAAGGAAACACAGCTTTAAATGATACAATGGACCAGTTAGACCTAGTTAATATCTACGGGGCATTTTACCCCCAAAAAATAAATTTCACCTATCTGTCAAATGCTCATGGAACATTCTCCAGGATAGACCACATCCTGGGTCACAGAAATAGACTTGGTAAATTTTAAAAAGAAATATCATTTCAAACATCTTTTCTGAACACAGTGCAGTAAGATTAGATGTCAACTACAGGGGAAAATAGCTGTTAAAAACTCAAACATACGGAGGCTAAATAACACATAGAAGAAATTAAAAAAAAATCAAAATATGTATGAGTGAGTGAGTGAAAGAAGCTCAGTCAAGTCTGATTGTTTGTGACCCTCAAGGACTGGGGCCTGCCAGGCTCCTCTGTCCATAGAATTTTTCAGGCAAAAATACTGAAGTGTGTTGCCATTCCCTTCTCCAGGGGATCTGCCCAATTCAGGGATTGAACTCAGGTCTCTCATACTGCAGGCAGATGGTAAATATACTGTCTGAGCCTCAAGGGATAGAAACAAATGAAAATGAAAACACAACCCCAAACATATGGGATTCAGTAAAAGCAGTGCAAAGAGTGAGGTTCATAGCAATACAAGCCTACCTCAGGAAACAAGAGAAACATCAAATAAACAACCTAACTTTACACCTACAGCAACTAGAAAAAGAAGAACAAAAGAGCTCCAAAGTTAATAGAGGAAAGTAATCATTAAAATCAGAGCAGAAATAAATGAAAAAGAAACAAAGGAGACAAAGGAAATAAAGCAAAGATCAACAAAACTAAAAACTGGTTCTTTGAGAAGATAAATAAAACAGTCAAACTGTTAGCCAGGTTCATCAAGGAAAAAAGAAAAAAGGAGAGGAATCAAATCAATAAAATTAGAAATGAGAATGATAAATCACAATAGACAGCACAGAAATACAAAAGATCACAAAAGACTACTATAAGCAATTATATGCCAATAAAATTGAGAAACTGGATGAAATGGACAACAGGGGAGATATGGACAAATTCTTAGAAAAGTACAATAGCAATTATACGCCAATGAAATGGACAACTTGGAAAACTGGAAAATTTCTTAGAAAAGGATAACCTTCCTGGTTCAAAACTGAGCCAAGAAGAAATAGAGCATCTTAACAGACCCATCACAAGCACAGAAATTGAAACAGTAATAAAAAATCTTCCAACAAACATAAGACCAGGGTCCATAGCTTCACAGGTAAATTCTACCAAAAATTTAGAGAAGAGCTAACACCTATTCTACTCAAAGTCTTCCAGAAAATTCCAGAGCAAAGTAAACTTCAAAACGCATTCTGTGAGGCCAGCCTCACCCTAATTTCAACCAGACAAAAATGCCACAAAAAAAGAAAACTACAGAAGATGGTGGAGGAATAAGACAGGGAGACCATTTTCTCCCCCACAAATTCATCTAAAGAACATTTGAACGCTGAGTAAATTTCGCAAAACAACTTCTGAATGCTGGCAGAGGACATCAGGCTTCCCAAAAAGTAGCCCATTGTCTTCAAAAGGAGATAGGAAAAATATAAAAGATAAAAAGAAAGACAAAAGAGGTAGGGATGGAGATCCGTCCTGGGAAGGGAGTCTTTTAAGAGAAGTTTCCAAACAACAGGAAACACTCTCATTGGTGAGTATGTGGCAAGTCTTGGAACCACAGAGGGCAACATAGCCAGAAGGAAAAATAAATATTTAAACCCCACAGATTACATGCCCAATGGTAACTCCCAGCAGAGAAGCAGTGCAGACCCCTGCATCTGCCACTAGCAAGTGGGGGCTAGGCAGGGAGGTGAGGGCTGCATTGCTTAGAGTAAGGACCGGGCCTGAATGCCCCAAGGGAAATCTGAGGGAAATAACTTGAGATAGCAAAACAAACTGTGGGATAGCTACCCCACAAAAAGCCTTAACCTAAGACACAACCAGGCCCACTGACATAACCAAGGACTGACTAGAGCTACATGAAAAGCCCTAACTTAAGACACTGCCAGAGACATTACTTTGCCGACAAAGGTCCATGTAGCCAAGGCTATGGTTTTTCCTTTGATCATGTATGGATGTGAGAGTTGGACTGTGAAGAAAACTGAGTGCCAAAAAATTGATACTTTTGAACTGTGGTGTTGGAGAAGACTGTTGAGAGTCCCTTGGACTGTAAGGAGATCCAAGCAGTCCATTCTGAAGGAGATCATCCCTGAGTGTTCTTTAGATGGAATGATGCTAAAGCTGAAACTCCTCCAGTACTTTGGCCACCTCGTGTTAAGTGTTGACTCATTGGAAAAGACTGATGCTGGGGGGGATTGGGGGCAGGAGGAGAAGGGGATGACAAAGGATGAGATGGCTGGATGGCATCATTGACTCAATGGATGTGAGTTTGAGTGAACTCCAGGTGTTGGTGATGGACAGAGAGGCCTGGCATGATGTGAGTCATGGGGTTGCATAGAGTTGGACATGACTGAGTGACTGAACTGAAGACACCACCAGGCCCGCTCACAGAACAAAGGACTGTGGACTAGCCCATCCCCCTCTGGAGACAGGCAGGCGAGGGCAGGCAGAGCCGGAAGGGAGCAATGTGGCCCCANCTGGATGAAATGGACAACAGGGGAGATATGGACAAATTCTTAGAAAAGTACAATAGCAATTATACGCCAATGAAATGGACAACTTGGAAAACTGGAAAATTTCTTAGAAAAGGATAACCTTCCTGGTTCAAAACTGAGCCAAGAAGAAATAGAGCATCTTAACAGACCCATCACAAGCACAGAAATTGAAACAGTAATAAAAAATCTTCCAACAAACATAAGACCAGGGTCCATAGCTTCACAGGTAAATTCTACCAAAAATTTAGAGAAGAGCTAACACCTATTCTACTCAAAGTCTTCCAGAAAATTCCAGAGCAAAGTAAACTTCAAAACGCATTCTGTGAGGCCAGCCTCACCCTAATTTCAACCAGACAAAAATGCCACAAAAAAAGAAAACTACAGAAGATGGTGGAGGAATAAGACAGGGAGACCATTTTCTCCCCCACAAATTCATCTAAAGAACATTTGAACGCTGAGTAAATTTCGCAAAACAACTTCTGAATGCTGGCAGAGGACATCAGGCTTCCCAAAAAGTAGCCCATTGTCTTCAAAAGGAGATAGGAAAAATATAAAAGATAAAAAGAAAGACAAAAGAGGTAGGGATGGAGATCCGTCCTGGGAAGGGAGTCTTTTAAGAGAAGTTTCCAAACAACAGGAAACACTCTCATTGGTGAGTATGTGGCAAGTCTTGGAACCACAGAGGGCAACATAGCCAGAAGGAAAAATAAATATTTAAACCCCACAGATTACATGCCCAATGGTAACTCCCAGCAGAGAAGCAGTGCAGACCCCTGCATCTGCCACTAGCAAGTGGGGGCTAGGCAGGGAGGTGAGGGCTGCATTGCTTAGAGTAAGGACCGGGCCTGAATGCCCCAAGGGAAATCTGAGGGAAATAACTTGAGATAGCAAAACAAACTGTGGGATAGCTACCCCACAAAAAGCCTTAACCTAAGACACAACCAGGCCCACTGACATAACCAAGGACTGACTAGAGCTACATGAAAAGCCCTAACTTAAGACACTGCCAGAGACATTACTTTGCCGACAAAGGTCCATGTAGCCAAGGCTATGGTTTTTCCTTTGATCATGTATGGATGTGAGAGTTGGACTGTGAAGAAAACTGAGTGCCAAAAAATTGATACTTTTGAACTGTGGTGTTGGAGAAGACTGTTGAGAGTCCCTTGGACTGTAAGGAGATCCAAGCAGTCCATTCTGAAGGAGATCATCCCTGAGTGTTCTTTAGATGGAATGATGCTAAAGCTGAAACTCCTCCAGTACTTTGGCCACCTCGTGTTAAGTGTTGACTCATTGGAAAAGACTGATGCTGGGGGGGATTGGGGGCAGGAGGAGAAGGGGATGACAAAGGATGAGATGGCTGGATGGCATCATTGACTCAATGGATGTGAGTTTGAGTGAACTCCAGGTGTTGGTGATGGACAGAGAGGCCTGGCATGATGTGAGTCATGGGGTTGCATAGAGTTGGACATGACTGAGTGACTGAACTGAAGACACCACCAGGCCCGCTCACAGAACAAAGGACTGTGGACTAGCCCATCCCCCTCTGGAGACAGGCAGGCGAGGGCAGGCAGAGCCGGAAGGGAGCAATGTGGCCCCAGAGAGGCATCATCTACCAAACTGCAAGAAGGCTTTGTTGCTAACCAAGACTTCTTGAGATTCTGTATGGTCAACATCCACTTGAGAAGGCGCACTGGTTATACACCCAGTAAACACCCAGTAAATGCAGTGGCACAGACGGGGGAGGTGATAAGTCACAGTGACTGCACTCACCAAACACCTGGTCACCTGAGCTGCTTGGACCTGGGTAGGGCACAAAATACAGGGCCAACCGAATCTGCACCTCGGACGAGTACCCGAGTACCTGAACCTGAGTGGCTTTGACCTTGGAGGAACATATAACACAGGGCCAGACTCAGACAGTTCCCTGCAGAGCAACCTAGAGCCTAAGTAGTGTAGACAGCGAAAGCACACACACCATGAGCAATGGCAAACCCAGTGTGCCAAGACACTGTGAGCACACGCCAATGTTGGCAATGTTGGCAGTGTACCTCCCCCCGACACACACACCCCATGACTGATCAGTTCAGTCCAGTTCAGTCGCTCAGTCATGTCCAACTCTTTGCAGCCCCATGAATTACAGCACGCTGGGCCTCTCTGTCCATCACCAACTTCGGGAGTTCACTCAGACTCACATCCATCGAGTCCATCAAGTAAGCCTACAAAAGTGTCCACTACCGCCCCCTTGTGGCAGGGCAGAAATTAGACACTGAAGAGAACAGCAAACAGAAGACGCTAAAACAGAGGGAACCTCCTTGGAAGTGACAGGTGCAACAGATTAAAACTCTGTAGTTAGCACCATCTATATGGGCAGGGGCCTATAGATATTGAGAATTATAAACTGGAACTATCTGAAAATGAACTGATCCCACACTGTCCACAACAACACCAGAGAAAGTCCTAGGTATATTTTTACTATTATCATTCTTTAATTAAAAAATAATTTAAGTCCTCTGTTACTAATTTAATTTTCATTTTTATAATCTACTATTCCTTTGCTAAAGAGATACCCTATTTTTTAAAGCAAAATTCATATATATATTTCATAATTTTTGTGACTTTTTTCTTTAATATTGTATTTTTGAGAATCCAAACTCTACTCTAGATTTTCAATCTTTTCTTTTTTGATATTTATCAATTTTGTACCTTTAAGAATTCAATCTTCAGTACCTATTTTTACTTGGGAGTGAGATTACTGGCTTGACTGCTCTCTCCCCCTTTGGGCTCTCCTTTTTCTCCACCATGTCGCCCCTATCTCCTCCCTCCGCCTTCTCTTCTCTACCCAACTCTGTGAATCTCTTTGTGTGTTCCAGACTGTGGAGAACACTTAGGGAACTGATTACTAGCTGGATCTGTCCCTCTCCTTTTGATTACCCCCTTTATCTACCTGGCCACCTCTGTCTCCTTCCTCCCTTTTCTCTTCTCTGTATAACTCTGTGAAGATCTCTGAGCTGTCCAGACTGTGGAGCACACATAAGTACGTGATTACTGGCTAGCTTGACTCCTCTTTTGATTCCTTCTCATCTCATCCTGGTCACCTCTATCTCCCTCCTCCCTCTTCTCTTTTCCATGTAACTCTGTGAATGTCTCGGGATGTCCCTTACTGTGGAGAAACTTTTCATCTTTAACCTAGATGCTTTATCATTGGCTCTGTATAGATGGAGAAGTCTTGAAGCTACTGTAAGTATAAGACTGAAAGCCAGAAGCAGGAGGCTTAAGTCCAAATCCTGAGAACATAAGAGAACTCCTGACTCCAAGAAACATTAATTGATAGGAGCTTCATAAAACACCTCCATACCTACACTGAAACCAATCACCACCCAAGGGCCAACAAGTTCCAGAGCAAGACATACAACGTAAATTCTCCAGCAACACAGGAAGCCCTGAGCTTCCATATACAGGCTGCCCAAAGTCACTCCAAACCCATTGACATCTCGTAACTCATTACTGGACACTTCATTGCACTCCAAAGTAAAGAAATCCAGCTTCACCCACCAGAACTCCAACACAAGCTTCCCTAACCAGGAAACCTTGAAAAGCCACCTATCCAACCCCACCCACAGTGAGGAAACTCCACAATAAAGAGAACACAAACTGCCAGAATACAGAAAGGCCACCCCAAACACACCAATATAAGCAAGACAAAGAGGCAGAGGAATACCCAGGTAAAGGAACAGGATAAATGCCCCCCAAACCAATCAAAAGAGAAGAAATAGGGAATCTACCTGATAAAGAATTCCAAATAATGATAGTGAAAATGATCCAAAATCTTGAAAACAAAATGGAGCTATAGATAATAGCCCAGAGACAAGGAATGAGAAGATGCAAGAAAGGCTTAACAAGAAACTAGAATAAATAAAATAGAGTCAATATATAATGAATAATACAATAGTGAAGTGAAGTTGCTCAGTCGTGTAAAACTCTTTGTGACCCCATGGAGTGTAGCCTATCAGGCTCGACTGTCTATGGGATTTTCCAAGCAAGAGTGCTGGAATGGATTGCCATTTCTTTCTCCAGGGGATCTTCCCAACCCAGGGATCGAACCAGGGTCTCCCACATTGCAGGCAGATGCTTCACTGTCTGAGCCACCAGGGAAGTGAATAATGCAATAAATGAGATCAAAAACACTCTGGAGGGAACCAACAGTAGAATAACAGAGGCAGAAGATAGGATAAGTAAGGAAGAAGATAGAATGGTAGAAATAAATGAAACAGAGGAAAAAAGAAAAACGAATTAAAATAAATGAGGGCAATCTCAGAGACCTCTGGGACAATGTTAAATGCTCTAACCTTTGAATCATAGGAGTCCCAGAAGAAGAAGACAAAAAGAAAGACAAGGAGAAAATACTTGAGGAGATAATAGTTGAAAATGTCCTTAAAAGGGGGAAGGAAATAATCACCCAAGTCCAAGAAACCCAGAGAGTCCCAAACAGGATAAACCCAAGGTGAAACACCCCAAGACACATATTAATCAAATTAACAAAGATCAAACACAAATAACAACTATTAAAAGCAGCAAGGGAAAAACAACAAATAACACATGAAGAGATTCCCATAAGGATAACAGCTGATCTTTCAATAGAAACTTTTCAGGCCAGGAGGGAATGGAAGGACATACTTAAAGTGATGAAAGAAAATAAGCTACAGTCCAGATTACTGTACCCAACAGGGATCTCATTCAAATATGAAGGAGAAACCAAAAGCTTTACAGGCAAGCAAAAGCTGAAAGAATTCAGCATCACCAAACCATCTCTCCAAAAAATGCTAAAGGATCTTCTCTAGACAGGAAACACAGAAAGGGTGTATAAACTCAAATCCAAGACAATAAAGTAAATGGACATGGGATCATACTTATTAATAATTACCTTAAATGTAAGTTGGTTGAATATGCCAACCAAAAGACAAAGACTGCATGAATGGATACAAAAATGAGACCCTATATATGTTGTCTATTAGAGACCAACCTCAAAACAAGGGACACATACAGACTGAAAGTGAAGAACTGGAAAAAGATATTCCACGCAAATATAGATGAAAAATAAGCAGAAGTAGCAATACTCATATTGGATAAAATAGACAAAAAAAAAGCTATAAAAAGAGAAAGAAGCACACTACATAATGATTAAAGAATCAGTTCAAGAAGAAGATATAACAATTATAAATATATATGTACCCAACATAGGAATATTGCAATATGTAAGACAAACGATAACAAGTATGAAAGGGGAAATTAACATTTACACACTAATATTGGGAGACTTTAATACTTCCCTAGATAGAATATTCAAAAGCAGAGACATTACTTTGCCGACTAAGGTCTGTCTAGTCAAGGCTATGGTTTTTCCAGTGGCCATGTATGGATGTCAGAGTTGGACTGTGAAGAAGGCTGAGGGCTGAAGAATTGATGCTTTGAACTGTGGTGTTGTAGAAGACTCTTGAGACTCCCTTGGACTGCAAGGAGATCCATTCGGTCCATTCTGAAGGAGATCAACCCTGGGATTTCTTTGGAGTGAATGATGTTAAAGCTGAAACTTCAGCACTTTGGCCACCTCATGCGAAGAGTTGACTCATTGGAAAAGACTCTGATGCTGGGAGGGATTGGGGGCAGGAGGAGAAGGGGACCACCGAGGATGAGATGGCTGGATGGCATCATGGACTCAATGGACGACGTGAGTCTGAGTGAACTCCGAGAGCTGGTGATCAACAGGGAGGCTTGGCATGCTGCGATTCATGGGATTGCAAAGAGTCAGAAATGACTGAGCGACTGAACTGAACTGAACTGAACTTAATACTTCCCTCACACCTATGGATAGATCAACTAAACAGAAAATTAATACGGAAACACAAATTTTAAACGATACAATAGACCAGTTTGACCTAACTGATATCTCTAGGACATTTCACCCCAAAGCAATGAATTTCACCTTTTTCTCAAGTGCACACGGAACCTTCTCCAAGATAGATCACATCCTGGGCTATAAATCTAGCCTTGGTAAATTCAAAAAAAGTTGAAATCATTCCAAGCATCTTTTCTGACCACAATGCAGTAAGATTAGATCTAAATTACAGGAGAAAAACTTAAAAAATTCCAACATATGGAGGTTGAACAACACGCTGCTGAATAACCAACAAATCACAGAAGAAATCAAAATAAGCATAGAAACGAATGAAAATGAAAACATAACAATCCGAAACCTGTGGGACACTGTAAAAGCAGTGCTAAAGGGAAAGTTCATAGCAAGAGGCATACCTCAAGAAACAAGAAAAAGTCACATAAATAACCTAACTCTACACCTAAAGCAACTAAAAAAGGAAGAAATGAAGAAACCCAGGGTTAGTAGAAGGAAAGAAATCTTAAAAATTAAGGCAGAAATAAATGCAAAGGAAAAAAAAAAGAGACCATAACAAAAATCAACAAAGCCAAAAGCTGATTATTTGAGAGGACAAAATTGGCAAACAATTAGCTAGACTCATCAAGAAACAAAAGGAGAAAAACAAAATCAATAAAATTAGAAATGAAAATGGAGAGATCACAACAGACAACACAGTAATACAAAAGATCATAAGAGACTACTGTCAGCAATTATATGCCAGTAAAATGGACAACGTGGAAGAAATAGACAAATTCTTAGAAATGTACAACTTTCGAAAACTGAACCAGGAAGAAATAGAAAATCTTAACTGACCCATCACAATCATGGAAATTGAAATTGTAATCAGAAATGTTCCAGCAAACAAAAGCCCAGGTCAAGATGGCTTCAAAGCTGAATTCTACCAAAATTTTAGAGAAGAGCTAACATCTACCTTACTCAAACTCTTCGAGAAAACTGCAGAGGAAGGTAAACTTCCAAACTCATTCTATGGGGCCACAATCATCCTAATATCAAAAACCTGATAAAGACACCACAAAAAGAAAGAAAGAAAGAAACAAAGAAAGAAACAAAGAAAAGAAAACTACAAGCCAATATCACTGATGAACACATAGGAAAAAAATCCTTAAAAAAATTCTTGCAATCGGAATCCAACAACACATTAAAAAGATCATACATCATGACCAAGTGGGCTTTATTCCAGGGATGAAAGGATTCTTCAATATCCGCCTATCAATCAATGTTCAGTTCAGTTCAGTCGCTCAGTCGTGTCCGATTCTGCTACCCCATGAATCACAGCAAGCCAGGCCTCCCTGTCCATCACCAACTCCCAGAGCTCATTCAGACTCACGACCTACGAGTAAGTGATGCCATCCAGCCATCTCACTCTCGGTCGTGCCCTTCTCCTCCTGCCCCCAACCCCTCCCAGCATCAGAGACTTTTCCAATGAGGCAACATTTCACATGAGGTGGCCAAAGTACTGGAGTTTCAGCTTTAGCATCATTCCTTCCAAAGAAATCCAAGGGACTCTCAAGAGTCTTCTCCAACACCACAGTTCAAAAGCATCAATTCTTCAGTGCTCAGCTTTCTCTACAGTCCAAACCTCACATCCATACATGACCACTGGAAAAACCATAGCCTTAACTAGATGGACCTTTGTTGGCAAAGTAATGTCTCTGCTTTTGAATATGCTACCTAGGTTGGTCATAACTTTTCTTCCAAGGAGTAAGCGTCTTTTAATTTCATGGTTGCAGTCACCATCTACAGTGAATTTGGAGCCCCCCACCCACCAAAATAAGGTCTGACACTGTTTCCACTGTTTCCCCATTATTTCCCATGAAGTGATGGGACCAGATGACATGATCTTCGTATTCTGAATGTCGAGCTTTTAGCCAAATTTTTCACTCTCCTCTTTGACTTTCAAGAAGCTTTTTAATTCCTCTTCACTTTCTACCATAGNAGCAGCAGGTTGGTCATAACTTTTCTTCCAAGGAGTAAGAATCTTTTAATTTCATGGCTGCAGTCACCATCTGCAATGATTTTGGAGCCCAGAAAAATAAAGTCTTCTACTGTTTCCCATCTATGTGTCATGAAGTGATAGGACTGGATGCCACGATCTTAGTTTTCTGAATGTTGAACTTTAAGGCAACTTTTTCACTCTCCTCTTTCACTTTCATCAAGAGGCTCTTTAGTTCTTCTTCGTTTTCTGCCATAAGGATGGTGTCATCCGAATATGTGAGGTTATTGATATTTCTCCCAGCAATCTTGATTCCAGCTTGTGCTTCCTCTAGCCTTGTGTTTCTCATGATATACTTTGCATATAAGTTAAATAAGCAGGGTGACAATGTACAGCCTTGACGTATTCCTTTTCCTATTTGGAACCAGTCTGTTGTTCCATGTCCAGTTCTAGCTGTTGCTTTCTGACCTGCATACAGATTTCCCAAGAGGCAGGTCAGGTGGTCTGGCAGTGTCATCTCTTGAAGAATTTTCCACAGTTTGTTGTGACCCACACAGTCAAAGGCTTTGGCATAGTCAATAAGGCAGAAATAGATATTTTTCTGGAACTCTCTTGCTTCTTTGATGATACAATGGATGTTGGCACTTTGATCTCTGGTTCCTCTGCCTTTTCTAAAACCAGATTGAACATCTGGAATTTCACAGTTCAAGTATTGCTGAAGCCTGGCTTGGAGAATTTTTAGCATTATTAGCGTGTGAGATGAGTACAACTGTGCAGTTGTTTGAGCATTCTTTGGCATTGCCTTTCTTTGGGTTTGAAATGAAAACTGACCTTTTCCAGTCCTATGGCCACTGCTGAGTTTTCCAAATTTGCTGGTATACTGAATGCAGCATTTTTACAGCATCTTTTATGATGTGAAATAGCTCAACTGGAATTCTATCACCTCCACTAGCTCTGTTCATAGTCATGCTTCCTAAGGCCCACTTGACTTCACATTCCAGGATGTCTGGCTCTAGGCTGGTGATAACACCACTGTGATTATCTGAGTTGTGAATATCTTTTTTGTATAGTTCCTTTGTGTATTCTTGCCACCTCTTCTTAATATCTTCTGTTTCTGTTAGGTCCATACCATTTCTGTCCTTTATCGAGCCCATCTTTGCATGAAATGTTCCCTTGGTATCTCTAATTTTCTTGCAGAGATCTCTAGTCTTTCCCATTCTATTGTTTTCTTCTATTTCTTTGCATTGATCACTAAGGAAGGCGTTCTTATCTCTCCTTGCTATTCTTTGGAAGTCTGCATTCAAATGCAGAGTTTTCTCCTTTGCTTTTCGATTCTCTTCTTTTCACAGCTATTTGTAAGGCCTCCTCAGACAACCATTTTGCCTTTTTGCATTTCTTTTTCTTGGGGATAGTCTTGATCCCTATCTCCTGTACAATGTCACAAACCTCCGTCAGTAGTTCATCAGGCACTGTCTATTAGATCCATAGTTCATCAGGCACTCTGTCTATTAGATCTGATCCCTTGAATCTATTTCTCATTTCCACTGTCTAATGGTAAGGGATTTGATTTAGGTCATACCTGAATGGTCTGGTGGTTTTCCCTACTTTCTTCAATTTATGTCTGAATTTGGCAAGAAGGAGTTCATGATCTGAGCCACAGTCAGCTCCCAGTTTTGTTTTTGCTGACTGGATAGAGCTTCTTCATCTTTGGCTGCAAAGAATACAATCAAACTGATTTCAGTGTTGGCCATCTGGTAATGTCTATGTGTAGAGTTTTCTCTTGTGTTGTTGGAAGAGGGTATTTGCTATGACAAGTGGGTTCTCTTGGCAAAACTCTATTAGCTTTTGCCCTGCTTCATTCCATACTCCAAGGCCAAATTTGCCTGTTACTCCAGGTGTTTCTTCACTTCCTACTTTTGCATTCCAGTCCCCTATAATGAAAAGGACATCTTTTTTGGGTGTTACTTGTAGGTGGTCTTGTAGGTCTTCATAGAACCGTTCAACTTCAGCTTCTTCAGCCTTACTGGTCAGGGTATAGACTTGGATTACCGTGATATTGAATGGCTTGCCTTGGAAATGAACAGAGATTATTCTGTCGTTTTTGAGACTCTCATGAAAGTACTGCATTTCAGACTCTTTTGTTGACTATGATGGCTACTCCATTTCTTCTAAATGATTCTTGCCCACAGTAGTAGATATAACAGTCATCTGGGTTAAATTCACCCATTCTGGTCCATTTTAGGTTGCTGATTCCTAAAACGT
>SJYW01028436.1:0-10461 GCA_006410735.1 Raphicerus campestris | reverse complement strand
AAAAATTAAATTTCATAACACAGAATGACACAGCAGAAAGCACTTCCAATCCCTTCACTGTACAAATAAATAAACTAAGGTTCAGAGGAAAAGAAACAGGTTTAAGATCACATAAATCAAATGCCACAAATCTATGGCAAAGAGGGCTAAAACCCAGAACCTGAGGTTGTCAGTTCAGTTCAGTTCAGTTCAGTCACTCAGTCGTGTTCGACTTTTTGCGACCCCTCGGACTGCAGCACGGCAGGCCTCCCTGTCCATCAGTCCTTTCAATGAATATTCAGTCCTTCCAACTTCAACATCAGTTCTTCCAATGAATATTCAGGACTTATTTCCTTTCAGATGTACAGGTTGGATCCCCTTCCACTCCAAGGGACTCTCAAGAGTCCTCTCCAACACCACAGTTCAAAAGCATCAATTCTTCGGTGCTCAGCTTTCTTTTTAGTCCAACTCCCACATCCATACATGACCACTGACAAAACCATAGCCTTGACTAGATGGACCTTTGTTGGCAAAGTAACGTCTCTGCATTTCAATATGCTATCTAGGTTGGTCATAACTTTTCTTCCAAGGAGTAAGCGTCTTCTAATTTCATGGCTGCAGTCACCATCTGCAGTGATTTTGGAGCCCTCCCCCCCCAAATAAAAAGTCTTGACACTGTTTCCACTGTTTCCCCATCTATTTTCCATGATATCTGTCACCAAAACACTATATGATTTTGGCATTTTCTTATCCTCTAATGGTTTCATCTGGGAGTTTTCAAGGAGTTGAATATGTGTCCTCTGAAGTATTTTTTGATTTTTTTTGTCTTTTTCAGTTGAAAGGATGTTGTGTCTTTGATGAAAATTTGGAACATTATATTTTTTTGTAAGATTGCTTCTTTTAGAGTAAACTATGCTTAATAAAGGCATAAAGTGCCTAAAACTTACTAGAAAGTTTTTCATTAAATAATTATCCTAAAAATACTCATGTCTTTCATAGAAAACGACAACAATATGATTTTAATATCTTTTGTATGCTTTGTTTTAGGTTGGTATAGGGGAGTTTCAACAAAGAAGCCAAATGTGAAGGTAATAAAAAGTTTATTGTTACCTTTTCTAACCTAGAAAGTGGCCTAGTATATTTGTTTGATATAAAAGCAATCCTTGCTTTCCATCTTTTAATCTTTTACAGTAGCCACACTCATTCTTTCCTTTACAGAACTGTATCAGACTCTTCTCTTTCTCAGCAGTATTACAATGACTTTTTAAAAAGGTCAAAATGTGTGTGTGGTAATAGTTGCAGAGCTTATTTTGAAAAAGCCTATTTAGGACATTTAGTATTTTTCCTTAAAATAGTTGACAGCAAGTAAATTGACTTTTTATAGGCCTACTCCTTGTCTAGCCCTGTGACTTTATTTCTAAAATGAAAAAAACTTTAAAATAATTTTGAATTAGATACGTCTCTACCATAATGTTCTTGTTAAAATATGAATTTAAAGAAGACTGTTAAGTGCCACATGCTGATTTTATGAACTAGATTTATATGTTTATTCTCTTACCAAGTAACAATAATATGATCAGGCCAAATATATTTTAGTTGGCAGTTATAATACATGTGGCAGCATTCTTTTCCAGTAATGCCTTTGCAGAAACTTACTTTTCTCTATAATATTACTATTTTTTCTTATATATTTTCTGTGGCTTAATATTTGATGTATTATGCTTTTTCTTAAATAGAAAATATCAAAATGATCACATATTAATTTTTTATTAAAAAATTTCAGAGTTATAATCATTAATTTCTCAGTAGAATCACTTACTGGTTTTTAAAGTAGTGATTATAAGAAGACAATACCGTCAAACTTTTAATTCCTCATAGCCAGGGCGTCTTATTTTTGTCAGAGTTGACATTTGGGGCTAGATAAATCCTTGTTATTTTATACATTATGAAAAGTTTAGCAAAATATATCACTTCCACTCATTAATGTCTCCTCTCAAGTTGTGTCTCTAGACATTGCTAAAGGCCCTTAGGCTGGTGGGTGGGGTGGGAGGTGGTTGGGGTGGTGGTGGTAAAATTGCCCCTGGTTAAGAACCCCTGAGATAAAGGAGACATACATCAAGAAGATATAACAGTAATAAATATGTGTACACTGGAAATGGAGTCCCCAAATGTATTAAGCAAATAGTAATAGATTTGAAGGGAGAAATAGATACCAAATAATAATAGGGGCCTTCAGTACCCCATTTTCTGCACTGAATAGGTCATCCAGACAGAAAATCAACAAGGAAATGTTGGACTTGTACTACAGTTTAAACCAAGTATATCTAATAGACATAATAAAGAATATTTCATATATCAGCAATAAAGTACATACTTTTCTCAATTGTAAATGGAACATTCTTCAGACTAGGTCATATAACAAGGCTTTAGTAAATTTAAAAAGATTGAAATCACACCATGTGTCTTTCCTGACCACAATGGTATGAAACTAGAAATCAACAACAGCAAGAAAAGTGGAGAATTCACGTATATGTGGAAATTAAAGAACACATTCTGAACAACCAGTGGACCAAAGAAGAGAAAAAAAAATCTTGACACAAATGAAAACAGAAACACAATACCCCAAAACCTATAGGCTACTGAAAAAGCAGTTTAAAGAGGGAAGTTAATAGTGATAAATATCTACAGTAAGAAAAAAAGAAAGATATTAAATAAACCATCTTACTTTACATCTGAAGAAACTAGAAAAAAGAAGAAATATGCCCAAATTTAGCAGAGTCACGAAAATAACAAAAATTAGGGTGGAAATAAATGAAAAAGAGACCAAAAAACACGGTAAAAGGTCAGTGAAACTAAAAGCTATTTCTTTTTAAAGATAAAATTAACTGAGGGAAAAAAAAGACAAGGAGAAATGAAAGAGCAGACATTAAAAATGATACCACAGAAATACAAAGGATTATAAGAGACTGCTATGACAGTTGTATGCTAACAGATTCAACAGTCTATAAGAAATGGATAGACTCCTAGAAACTTAAAACCTATCCAGAGTGCATCAGGAAAAATAGAAAATCTGAATAGCCAATAGTCAGTAAGGAAATTGAATCAGTAATTATTAAAAACCTCCCAACAAAGAAATGTTCAAGGCCAGATGACTGCACTGGTGAATGCTGCTAAACTTTAAAGAAGAATTAACACCAGTCCTTCATGAAAGCTAGTCCAAAAATTGAAGAGGAGGGAACACGTCCAGATTTGTTTCATGAGGCTAGCATTACACTGATACCAAAGTCAGAAAAGGACACTGCAGGAAAAGAAAACTACAGATCATTATCACTGATGAATATAGATGCTAAACTCTCAACAAAATACTACCAGTATGAAACGATCCCAGTCATGATAGCGTCAAAACAATCAAATATTTAGAAATAAATATAACCAAGGAGCTGAAAGAGCAGTACACTGAAAACTGTAAAATGCATTACTACACTCCAGCTGCTGATGGGCTTGCGTGGTATAGATTGAGTTTATTACTGACAGTGGTGTGGGCCAAAGAGTATTTTAAAAAAAAGTAGACCATTTGTATTTTATTTTGAAGGAAGTTTTATACAGCAGGAAAAGGAGTGAAACATTGATTGGAAAATGTAATTGATTTTAAAACAATACATTTAATAAAATCCTTTTAAGAATTGAAATCAGATTATGGCAAATACCAAAGTGGAAACCATTTGCAAAGAGTAAAAGAAGAAACATTTATAGACGCTCTCAAATTGATTTATTCTTTGTAAATACAAATGTTACCCAGAGTGTGAGATTTCTTCCTCTAACTCAGAGCTGGATAAGCTGTAAATTGTTGGTTAGATGATAAATGTTGGTTTTGTAGATACATTCCAAGGTCTGTGCATAAGTCTATACTATCTTAAGTGTGATTTGATGGAATATTTCTAAAACTTAAAAAAAATTTTTTTTGTGGTTGCTTAACACGAGTTTTTCCCCCTTGTGAATAGACTCTGATTGTGAATGACAATGAAATTCCTGTTAAATATAGTTTATGCAACTTTGTATTCTTAATTAATATGTAAAGTGGCTGCTACCTGAAGAGATCTACTGTTTTGTTGATAGAGTATTTCCATGCTGAGATCTGACTGTTATTTCAGTCTAAATGAGATGTTAATCACAAATTACTTTTTCTAATAGGAAATCTTATCTCTTTTATAGGGGATCTTTCCTGCAAATTACATTCATTTGAAAAAAGCAATTGTCAGTAATAGGGGGTGAGTAGTTGGCTTTGCTAAACTTATTTATAATATTTGTTGGCTGCAGAGGAAGACTTTTTTCCTTTTGATTCATAAGTATAAAATACACTATTGTTATGTTTTCCTGCAAAAATATACTTTATCATATATAATTCTGAGGATATAATTTTATCTTAAAATACTGACAACTTAAATTTCTTTTCCTGTATACTGGAAAGGTAACCTGAGTTGTTATGAATTTCATAAAAACAATTATACGTGCAGTATATTTTACAAAATGATGTGTTATTTTGAGAATAGTCTTTGATAGGATAGGAGTTAGTGATAAACCTGTCATTTTGTTTCTGTGTATGAAAAGTGAGGGAGACTTTTAGAATCTTTCCTTTTTCACAAGTCGAAATTGAAAAAAACTATGGAAATGGCAACAACTCATTCCAGTATTCTTACCTGAGACTCCGATGGACAGAGTAGCCTGGTGGGCTACAGTCCATAGGGTCACACAGAGTTGGACATGATTGAAGTGACTTAGCACACATGCACACTTAAAGGCATACCTTAAGGATAAAGTGATAGTGTATATAATGGATATATAGTTTGGTCACAAGATTATGAAACAAAAGCAATTGGTGAATAAAAGAGAATCAAGATGTAATTATATCAAAATGTTAATATCAGTTGCTTTTGCATGTTCAAATTGTGGGTGATTTTTAAAAATTGTTTATTTTTAATGCCTTATTTTACAAAGTAATATGTATTATTATAGGATTGTGACTTTATTTTAAAAAGTTAAACATCATTTTAAATATACTGTTTAACTATGATAGCTTTGGGAACTAGAAATGATGTTTTTGACCAGAGGTTGAGCTAGTATTGGAGTATCCNGATGTGTATAAGAGACAGCCTATAGGCTACTGAAAAAGCAGTTTAAAGAGGGAAGTTAATAGTGATAAATATCTACAGTAAGAAAAAAAGAAAGATATTAAATAAACCATCTTACTTTACATCTGAAGAAACTAGAAAAAAGAAGAAATATGCCCAAATTTAGCAGAGTCACGAAAATAACAAAAATTAGGGTGGAAATAAATGAAAAAGAGACCAAAAAACACGGTAAAAGGTCAGTGAAACTAAAAGCTATTTCTTTTTAAAGATAAAATTAACTGAGGGAAAAAAAAGACAAGGAGAAATGAAAGAGCAGACATTAAAAATGATACCACAGAAATACAAAGGATTATAAGAGACTGCTATGACAGTTGTATGCTAACAGATTCAACAGTCTATAAGAAATGGATAGACTCCTAGAAACTTAAAACCTATCCAGAGTGCATCAGGAAAAATAGAAAATCTGAATAGCCAATAGTCAGTAAGGAAATTGAATCAGTAATTATTAAAAACCTCCCAACAAAGAAATGTTCAAGGCCAGATGACTGCACTGGTGAATGCTGCTAAACTTTAAAGAAGAATTAACACCAGTCCTTCATGAAAGCTAGTCCAAAAATTGAAGAGGAGGGAACACGTCCAGATTTGTTTCATGAGGCTAGCATTACACTGATACCAAAGTCAGAAAAGGACACTGCAGGAAAAGAAAACTACAGATCATTATCACTGATGAATATAGATGCTAAACTCTCAACAAAATACTACCAGTATGAAACGATCCCAGTCATGATAGCGTCAAAACAATCAAATATTTAGAAATAAATATAACCAAGGAGCTGAAAGAGCAGTACACTGAAAACTGTAAAATGCATTACTACACTCCAGCTGCTGATGGGCTTGCGTGGTATAGATTGAGTTTATTACTGACAGTGGTGTGGGCCAAAGAGTATTTTAAAAAAAAGTAGACCATTTGTATTTTATTTTGAAGGAAGTTTTATACAGCAGGAAAAGGAGTGAAACATTGATTGGAAAATGTAATTGATTTTAAAACAATACATTTAATAAAATCCTTTTAAGAATTGAAATCAGATTATGGCAAATACCAAAGTGGAAACCATTTGCAAAGAGTAAAAGAAGAAACATTTATAGACGCTCTCAAATTGATTTATTCTTTGTAAATACAAATGTTACCCAGAGTGTGAGATTTCTTCCTCTAACTCAGAGCTGGATAAGCTGTAAATTGTTGGTTAGATGATAAATGTTGGTTTTGTAGATACATTCCAAGGTCTGTGCATAAGTCTATACTATCTTAAGTGTGATTTGATGGAATATTTCTAAAACTTAAAAAAAATTTTTTTTGTGGTTGCTTAACACGAGTTTTTCCCCCTTGTGAATAGACTCTGATTGTGAATGACAATGAAATTCCTGTTAAATATAGTTTATGCAACTTTGTATTCTTAATTAATATGTAAAGTGGCTGCTACCTGAAGAGATCTACTGTTTTGTTGATAGAGTATTTCCATGCTGAGATCTGACTGTTATTTCAGTCTAAATGAGATGTTAATCACAAATTACTTTTTCTAATAGGAAATCTTATCTCTTTTATAGGGGATCTTTCCTGCAAATTACATTCATTTGAAAAAAGCAATTGTCAGTAATAGGGGGTGAGTAGTTGGCTTTGCTAAACTTATTTATAATATTTGTTGGCTGCAGAGGAAGACTTTTTTCCTTTTGATTCATAAGTATAAAATACACTATTGTTATGTTTTCCTGCAAAAATATACTTTATCATATATAATTCTGAGGATATAATTTTATCTTAAAATACTGACAACTTAAATTTCTTTTCCTGTATACTGGAAAGGTAACCTGAGTTGTTATGAATTTCATAAAAACAATTATACGTGCAGTATATTTTACAAAATGATGTGTTATTTTGAGAATAGTCTTTGATAGGATAGGAGTTAGTGATAAACCTGTCATTTTGTTTCTGTGTATGAAAAGTGAGGGAGACTTTTAGAATCTTTCCTTTTTCACAAGTCGAAATTGAAAAAAACTATGGAAATGGCAACAACTCATTCCAGTATTCTTACCTGAGACTCCGATGGACAGAGTAGCCTGGTGGGCTACAGTCCATAGGGTCACACAGAGTTGGACATGATTGAAGTGACTTAGCACACATGCACACTTAAAGGCATACCTTAAGGATAAAGTGATAGTGTATATAATGGATATATAGTTTGGTCACAAGATTATGAAACAAAAGCAATTGGTGAATAAAAGAGAATCAAGATGTAATTATATCAAAATGTTAATATCAGTTGCTTTTGCATGTTCAAATTGTGGGTGATTTTTAAAAATTGTTTATTTTTAATGCCTTATTTTACAAAGTAATATGTATTATTATAGGATTGTGACNAGCGTCAAAACAATCAAATATTTAGAAATAAATATAACCAAGGAGCTGAAAGAGCTGTACACTGAAAACTGTAAAATGCATTACTACACTCCAGCTGCTGATGGGCTTGCGTGGTATAGATTGAGTTTATTACTGACAGTGGTGTGGGCCAAAGAGTATTTAAAAAAAAAATAGACCATTTGTATTTTATTTTGAAGGAAGTTTTATACAGCAGGAAAAGGAGTGAAACATTGATTGGAAAATGTAATTGATTTTAAAACAATACATTTAATAAAATCCTTTTAAGAATTGAAATCAGATTATGGCAAATACCAAAGTGGAAACCGTTTGCAAAGAGTAAAAGAAGAAACATTTATAGACGCTCTCAAATTGATTTATTCTTTGTAAATACAAGTGTTACCCAGAGTGTGAGATTTCTTCCTCTAACTCAGAGCTGGATAAGCTGTAAATTGTTGGTTAGATGATAAATGTTGGTTTTGTAGATACATTCCAAGGTCTGTGCATAAGTCTATACTATCTTAAGTGTGATTTGATGGAATATTTCTAAAACTTAAAAAAAATTTTTTTTGTGGTTGCTTAACACGAGTTTTTCCCCCTTGTGAATAGACTCTGATTGTGAATGACAATGAAATTCCTGTTAAATATAGTTTATGCAACTTTGTATTCTTAATTAATATGTAAAGTGGCTGCTACCTGAAGAGATCTACTGTTTTGTTGATAGAGTATTTCCATGCTGAGATCTGACTGTTATTTCAGTCTAAATGAGATGTTAATCACAAATTACTTTTTCTAATAGGAAATCTTATCTCTTTTATAGGGGATCTTTCCTGCAAATTACATTCATTTGAAAAAAGCAATTGTCAGTAATAGGGGGTGAGTAGTTGGCTTTGCTAAACTTATTTATAATATTTGTTGGCTGCAGAGGAAGACTTTTTTCCTTTTGATTCATAAGTATAAAATACACTATTGTTATGTTTTCCTGCAAAAATATACTTTATCATATATAATTCTGAGGATATAATTTTATCTTAAAATACTGACAACTTAAATTTCTTTTCCTGTATACTGGAAAGGTAACCTGAGTTGTTATGAATTTCATAAAAACAATTATACGTGCAGTATATTTTACAAAATGATGTGTTATTTTGAGAATAGTCTTTGATAGGATAGGAGTTAGTGATAAACCTGTCATTTTGTTTCTGTGTATGAAAAGTGAGGGAGACTTTTAGAATCTTTCCTTTTTCACAAGTCGAAATTGAAAAAAACTATGGAAATGGCAACAACTCATTCCAATATTCTTACCTGAGACTCCGATGGACAGAGTAGCCTGGTGGGCTACAGTCCATAGGGTCACACAGAGTTGGACATGATTGAAGTGACTTAGCACACATGCACACTTAAAGGCATACCTTAAGGATAAAGTGATAGTGTATATAATGGATATATAGTTTGGTCACAAGATTATGAAACAAAAGCAATTGGTGAATAAAAGAGAATCAAGATGTAATTATATCAAAATGTTAATATCAGTTGCTTTTGCATGTTCAAATTGTGGGTGATTTTTAAAAATTGTTTATTTTTAATGCCTTATTTTACAAAGTAATATGTATTATTATAGGATTGTGACTTTATTTTAAAAAGTTAAACATCATTTTAAATATACTGTTTAACTATGATAGCTTTGGGAACTAGAAATGATGTTTTTGACCAGAGGTTGAGCTAGTATTGGAGTATCCTTCTGGTAAGTTAGGATTTAGTCAGGAAAAGAGAAACTTGTGAGTCATTTTATAAAATAGAATTTAATATAGGGAATTTTAGACACGTATTTGGAAAAGACCCTGATGCTGAGAAGGACTGAAGGTGGAAGGAGAAGAGGGCAACAGAGGATAAGATGGTTGGATGGCATCACCAATCCAGTGACCATGAACTTGGGGAAGCTCCGGGAGATGATGAGGGACAGGCAGGCGTGGAGTTCTGCAGTCCATGGCATCACAGAGAGCTGGACAGGAATTGCTGACTGAACAACAACAACAACAACAACAACAACAACAACAAGTTTGAAGAGTGAAAGAAAAAAAGGAAGCAATACAGGAATAGCACAAAATGATCACTGCAGTAAAGCATTCTGTACTCTGATGCCCGGGAATACAAAATATGAAGGTTGGGGATACCAGAACCCAGGAACTGTAAATATTTTAGGATATATAGTATATCTTAAGAAAAACTACATTCTCTAACATAATCATAGAATAATTATGATGCTCAGGAAATGTAACATAGATACAATAGTTCATTTCTGTCACTCAGTCATGTCCAACTCTTTTGAGATCCCACGGACAGAAGCAGCACCCCAGGCTTCCCTGTCCATCACCAACTCCTGGAGCTTGCTCAAACTCATGTCTGTTGAGTTGGTGACGGCATCCAACCATCTGAATCTTCTGTTGTCCCCTTCTTCTCCTGCCTTCAATCTTTCCCAGCATTGGGGTCTTTTTAAATGAGTCAGTTCTTCGCTTCAGGTGGCCAAAGTATTGGAGCTTCAGCTTCAGCATCAGTCCTTCCAGTAAATATTCAGGCCTGATTTCCTTTAGAATGGACTGGTTGGATCTCCTTACAGTCCAAGGGACTCTCAAAAGTCTTCTTTAACATCACAGTTCAAAAGCATCAATTCTTCAGTGCTTAGCTTTCTTTATAGTCCTGCTCTCACATTCATACATGACTGCTAGAAAAACCAAAGTCTGACTAGATTGACCTTTGCTGGCAAAGTAATGTCTCTGCTTTTTAATATGCTGTCTAGGTTGGTTATAGCTTTTCTTCTAAGGAGCAAGCATCTTTTAATGTCATGGCTGCAGTCACCATCCATGGTGATTTTGGAGCCCCCCAAAATAAAGTCTGTCACTGTTTCCATTGTTTCTCCATCTATTTGGCATGAAGTAATGA
>SJYW01028425.1:61020-80287 GCA_006410735.1 Raphicerus campestris | reverse complement strand
GGGAGATGGTGAGCAGGGGAGCCTGACATGCTGCAGCCCATCTGCTCACAAACAATCAAGTACAACATGGTGACTGAAAAACAATATGTAACTTTGCTGTGTATTTTCCAAGTCTCCTATAAATGTGTTATCATGCTTTCATAAATTAAAAAATAAAAAAGAAAGAGACCATAAAAATAGTTTAGGTTTATATATTTTAGAAAATTGATATAGTAATTGATGTTCATAAAACCAGATTATATAGTAAATGAATGGAAGTATTATATTAGATAAGGGCATCCCAAGTGGTTCACTCATTAAGAATCTACTTGCCAATGCAAGAGATGTGGGTTCAGTCCCTGGGTCTGGAAGATTCCTGGAGAAGGAAATGGCAACCCACTGCAGTATTCTTGCCTGGGAAATCTCATGGATAGAAAAAGCTGGTGGGATGCACTCTATAGGGTCGCAAAAGAATCAGATGCCCTCTTGTTACTAAATGATAACAAAGAACAATTATATTAGACATTAGAAGTTTTTTCCAGAAAATGAAAACCAAATCAGTAACTGAGGTAGCATAAAAAAATAAGAAGACAAAAATGATGCTCCTTGAGTCCTAGGTTCAAGTTTCAGTCTTTGCTTTAACTCACTTTCTGACATCGCTCAAATAGTAGTCACTTGGGGCTTCATTTTCCATGTATTTAAAATGAAAACAAAATTGAGTAAAAGAATCCTAAGATTTCTCTAAAATGACCAAGATTTCTTTTTTAATAATACATTTCATTGTTAGTTCATAGATACAGCAATTTTAAACATATATTTTCAAAAATATAGTAATTTCCTACAATTTTAAGATTTACGAAGTCTGCTCAGTACTAGTCACACCTATAGATAAAATTGCATGTTGTAAATAACATTTAATTTCTAAATCTAGCTAAGGAAATATACACCTTAGTGTTAATCCACATGTGCCCTTTAGTTATGAGATGTTTTCATCAATTGCCTGTAGCATGTTGCATTATTTAACTTTGCTGATTTTTTGTATCTGTGCATTTCAGATAAATTACTAAGTCTCAGTTGACATTTGAATTAAAGTTTCTCCATGTCTCATTCCTGTATATTTTTGGAAAAGACATTGAGAATAGAGGGGATAACAGTTTAATCTTACTTCTGTTTGACCTCAGTTACCTCAGCTCAGAAGAATATACAACATGTCATCGATCTCAATTCCTAAATTCTATGCCCTTTATCTTATTTCTTATGTAATAAATTGCTTTTTATACTTTTATGTCTGAAAAATGACTTGAGAAGAAGAGAAAGATTAGATTTTAAGACTAAGGATGGGAGCAAAATCTACTTTCAAACAAAAATTAAATGTCCTTCTAAATGTAATAGAGTAACTTGAGAATTTCTTATATTGAAGATATTTTTGCTAAAACAGAATGCAGAAAGAAAATNAGACAGGCATCGGGATAGCAGAGTCTGCCCCCACGCAGCATCTGCAGGACTCAGAGCTGTCTGAAAAATAGAAGACAAAATTGGGGTTTATATGAAAAAGGAAGACAAACTTTGAAATGTTAGGCTAATTTTATCGATAAGTATGTATTTTCAAATTAATGAAATTAAAAGGAATTTGTGTCATAAATGCTTCTTGGAAATTTAAAATCTAACACAATAAGCTTAAAAATCATGAAATGTGCTTTTTTCACTTATCCAATTCTTGTTCTAAGGCTGTGTCTCAGTGAAGATCTCTTGCTGAGCCATTTAAAAGCAACTTAGAATAAATTTAGAAGTGTTTTCTGTCTCATGCCTTTCCAGGGAGATGGTGCCGATCTCAAATTTATTCCAGCCTAAAGCTAGATGTTATATGGCAAAACCAATACAGTACTGTAAAATAGAATAAAGTAGTAAGTAAAAAAAATAAAAATAAAAAAATAAAAATGATTACAAGTATACAATCAGATAAATTTATAATATGAAAAACTGTAAAAACAATAACATAGTTCATCAATTTAAAACACTGTAAAGAGGGGATGCAATCAATAGATGATGATAGAAGTCAACCAAGTTCAATTCAATGTGTGAACATTTGCATTCTGATTCAAATAAACCATCTGCAAAAGCAATTGTACATTAATCAATGAAAACTGAAAATTCACTGACTTTAATAATACTAAGGATTATTATCATTTTCTTACATTTCTGTAAGCCTGGTCTGTTTCATTGGTCATTAACTTAGAACTTGTCTTCCATATATTGGTACATAGTCTAAAGAAGTAGATAAACAATAAACTTTTGTTGAATGTTGGTTTTCTTTTATTCATTAATATTTTAATATACAGAATAAAAGTAAACAGTTCAAAACCATAAATTGCAAGTACATAACATTTGTAAAAATCATATGCAGTCAAAGATTTATGAGAAACAGTTCAGATACATTAATTTATTCAAATTTGTATGCCACATCAAAATAGTTTAATTTCTCTCTTAGACCTTGTTCTTTATGGTGAAGGTCAAAGGTTTAAATTCATAGGCTCATATCTCTTTTTGGATTTCAACACAATCCTAATTGAAATTTGACATATATGCCTATTAGTTGAAATTATTCCTTTTCCATGCTTCATTAACAATGCACTTTACTATACTACTACAATGATAATGATTATAATAAAAGTCTCCTATGCAATGTGGATTACATTGAAACATGATTGATTATCTTAAATGTAACACAGAATTTGTAGTGTAGAATTTCATATGCTGAAAGTGATTCTGTAACTAGAATTTAAATATATGCTGAAAGAAGCAAAATCAGTTTTCATTGCATGAAAATTAATAAAACTTTGAGAAAGAACTTCTTTTATTTGGGTATGTCAGTGGTGGCACCCCACTCCAGTACTCTTGCCTGGAAAATCCCATGGGCGGAGGAGCCTGGTAGGCTGCAGTCCATGGGGTCGCGAAAAGTCAGACACAACTGAGTGACTTGACTTTCACTTTTCACTTTCCTGCATTGGAGAAGGAAACAGCAACCCACTCCAGTGTTCTTGCCTGGAGAATCCCAGGGACAGGGGAGCCTGGTTGGCTGCCGTCTATGGGGTCGCACAAAGTCGGACACAACTGAAGCAACTCAGCAGCAGCAGCAGCAGCAGAGGCAGATACTACATTCAGGATTTTAAGTGAAAATATTTTATTTTTAAGAATTATTTAGTATTATAGATTATAGATAGCATTGATTTGTAATATTTTTCTAGATTGCACAGGTTTCTATGTTATGGCTTTATATTGAGTCCAAATTTGCTGTATTTTGCAAAGATAAAGCTATTTACAAAGTTTAAATCTTCAAAGTACCTGTAACAAAACAACTCTAAAAAGAATATCTGCTCTTTCTCGCAAGCAAAGATTTCCTTTCTTTTCTGTCAAAAGTACCCTGGATCACCTTTGGTAGAATTTGCCTTTTGTGTGTGTGTTGTAGCAGTCCTGACATCACGAACAAGCTTAAGCCAATCAGCAAAGGACCTGCTCACAGTTGTTAAAGACAAACATGATGGATATGTTTGCTAAAACTTTCAGGGAAAGAAGATTCTTTATCCTTCAAAAATTCTAAAAAGTGCTATTTTTTCCTCTAGTCAGTTTGAAACAAAAATATGAATGATCCCTGTGAATGTTAAAGGCAATTACCTTCCAAAGGATGAATATGATGCTGGAAGAGGCATAGATGGAAGAATCTTAGAAAAACAGATGGTCAACCATATCTAAACATGCATAAAACTCACACAGCATGCAGGATCTTAGTTCTGTGACCAGGTATCGAACTTGTGCTCTCTGCAGTGGAAGCTTGCAGTCAACCACTGGACTGCTAGGGAAGTCCGCAAAAGGTCAGATTTCTTACAATAGTTTTAACAAGATAGTAGTCTGTGAACTGTGAGGTGATAGACTGGAAAATTTAAAGCAGCTATTCTATTTTTAAAGAATACAAATCTCTGCAGAAAGAGCCAGAAATGTGCATTTTCACAGGCACCCCTGGGTGATTCTGATATTATCCACAAAATAATTTTCTTTTAAATCTCTCATTGCATCAAAATCATCTGGGAGCTTTTGTGAAACGTACAAGCTTAGTCTATCCCCTACCCTTCAGACTTCCTCCTACATCAAAATCCCATTTCAGTGGGATGGAGTTCAGGTAAGAGTATACTAACACAAGTCTTCCCTGGTAGCTCAGCTGGTTAATAATCCACCTGCAATACAGAAGACCCCAATTTGATACCTGGGTTGGGAAGATCCTCTGGAAAAGTAATGGACTATCCACTCCAGTATTCATTCTTGAGCTTCCCTGGTGGCTCAGACAGTAAAGAATCTGCCTGCAATGCAGGAGACCTGGGTTCGAACCCTGGGTTGGAAAGATCCCCTGGAGAAGGAAAAGGCAACCCACTCCAGTATTCTGGCCTGGAGAATTCCATGACCAGATGAGCCTGGCAGGCTACAGTCCACAGGGTCACAAAGAGGCAGACAGAGACAACTGAGCGACTTTCAGTTTCACAAGTATGTTAATATGCAGCATGGTAGAGAACCATGCAAGGCTTCTCAACATTTAATGTGCAAATTACCCATATATCTTACAAAACTGCAGATTCTGATGCAGTAGGTTCTGCATAAGGTCTGAGATGTTGCATTTCTAAGAAGCTTCCNCTACAATGATAATGATTATAATAAAAGTCTCCTATGCAATGTGGATTACATTGAAACATGATTGATTATCTTAAATGTAACACAGAATTTGTAGTGTAGAATTTCATATGCTGAAAGTGATTCTGTAACTAGAATTTAAATATATGCTGAAAGAAGCAAAATCAGTTTTCATTGCATGAAAATTAATAAAACTTTGAGAAAGAACTTCTTTTATTTGGGTATGTCAGTGGTGGCACCCCACTCCAGTACTCTTGCCTGGAAAATCCCATGGGCGGAGGAGCCTGGTAGGCTGCAGTCCATGGGGTCGCGAAAAGTCAGACACAACTGAGTGACTTGACTTTCACTTTTCACTTTCCTGCATTGGAGAAGGAAACGGCAACCCACTCCAGTGTTCTTGCCTGGAGAATCCCAGGGACAGGGGAGCCTGGTTGGCTGCCGTCTATGGGGTCGCACAAAGTCGGACACAACTGAAGCAACTCAGCAGCAGCAGCAGCAGCAGAGGCAGATACTACATTCAGGATTTTAAGTGAAAATATTTTATTTTTAAGAATTATTTAGTATTATAGATTATAGATAGCATTGATTTGTAATATTTTTCTAGATTGCACAGGTTTCTATGTTATGGCTTTATATTGAGTCCAAATTTGCTGTATTTTGCAAAGATAAAGCTATTTACAAAGTTTAAATCTTCAAAGTACCTGTAACAAAACAACTCTAAAAAGAATATCTGCTCTTTCTCGCAAGCAAAGATTTCCTTTCTTTTCTGTCAAAAGTACCCTGGATCACCTTTGGTAGAATTTGCCTTTTGTGTGTGTGTTGTAGCAGTCCTGACATCACGAACAAGCTTAAGCCAATCAGCAAAGGACCTGCTCACAGTTGTTAAAGACAAACATGATGGATATGTTTGCTAAAACTTTCAGGGAAAGAAGATTCTTTATCCTTCAAAAATTCTAAAAAGTGCTATTTTTTCCTCTAGTCAGTTTGAAACAAAAATATGAATGATCCCTGTGAATGTTAAAGGCAATTACCTTCCAAAGGATGAATATGATGCTGGAAGAGGCATAGATGGAAGAATCTTAGAAAAACAGATGGTCAACCATATCTAAACATGCATAAAACTCACACAGCATGCAGGATCTTAGTTCTGTGACCAGGTATCGAACTTATGCTCTCTGCAGTGGAAGCTTGCAGTCAACCACTGGACTGCTAGGGAAGTCCGCAAAAGGTCAGATTTCTTACAATAGTTTTAACAAGATAGTAGTCTGTGAACTGTGAGGTGATAGACTGGAAAATTTAAAGCAGCTATTCTATTTTTAAAGAATACAAATCTCTGCAGAAAGAGCCAGAAATGTGCATTTTCACAGGCACCCCTGGGTGATTCTGATATTATCCACAAAATAATTTTCTTTTAAATCTCTCATTGCATCAAAATCATCTGGGAGCTTTTGTGAAACGTACAAGCTTAGTCTATCCCCTACCCTTCAGACTTCCTCCTACATCAAAATCCCATTTCAGTGGGATGGAGTTCAGGTAAGAGTATACTAACACAAGTCTTCCCTGGTAGCTCAGCTGGTTAATAATCCACCTGCAATACAGAAGACCCCAATTTGATACCTGGGTTGGGAAGATCCTCTGGAGAAGTAATAGACTATCCACTCCAGTATTCATTCTTGAGCTTCCCTGGTGGCTCAGACAGTAAAGAATCTGCCTGCAATGCAGGAGACCTGGGTTCGAACCCTGGGTTGGAAAGATCCCCTGGAGAAGGAAAAGGCAACCCACTCCAGTATTCTGGCCTGGAGAATTCCATGACCAGATGAGCCTGGCAGGCTACAGTCCACAGGGTCACAAAGAGGCAGACAGAGACAACTGAGCGACTTTCAGTTTCACAAGTATGTTAATATGCAGCATGGTAGAGAACCATGCAAGGCTTCTCAACATTTAATGTGCAAATTACCCATATATCTTACAAAACTGCAGATTCTGATGCAGTAGGTTCTGCATAAGGTCTGAGATGTTGCATTTCTAAGAAGCTTCCAGGTGATGTGCAGTCTTCTGGCCCACAAAATACATATTGAATAGCAATAAAGTGTGCCGCACTACATGGGGTCACAAAGAGTTGAACAGAACTTAGCAACTGAACAACAACAACAATATTATTTTTAACGGTGAATCAGGTTTAGCCAGGTTGTTACAAAAGAAATGGACAAAAAACTGGCACCAGAAGCTCTCTAGTGTACTAAGCAGGTGTTAAGAGAACAGTGCTGTCAGATATTCTAGCAGCATCCTGGGCTTCCCCGGTGGCTCAGTGGTAAAGAATCCACCTGCAGTGCATGAGCCTCAGGAGACACATGCTCATTCCCTGGGTCAGAAAGATTCCCTGGAGAAGGAAATGGCAACCCACTCCAGTATCTGTGCCTGGAAAATTCCCTGGACAAAGGAGCCTCCGTGGCTACAGTCCATAGGGTTGCAAAGAATCAGACATGAGTGAGGCAACTTAGCACACACCAGCAAAGTTCATTCTACCTGCCAAAGATTATATTTGAAGTTTATGACTTATCTATTAGTAACAATCAGTAATACAACCATCACTGGGAGCCAAGGAAGGGGTAAATGCACTGTAGTGAGAAGAAATTATAATTTTGTAACTAGTATGCTTGCAATAATATTTGAAATTATTTTGTAAGGCATACACAATAGAGCGTGAACAATTTAATACTTTTGCAACACTAATTTTTTAAAGGATAGGGAAGTCCATTTTAATGTTATGCATTTAAGAGAGGAGCCAGATATTAGAGGAATTAACATTCAGCAGTTGGAAAATATTGACTTGGCAGTAGGGAGTCTGTTATCCTTGCTGTTTCTCTGAACATTTCAATTTCAAAAAGTTGCATGACTTTCGAATCTCCTCCATGTAAGACATCCTGCTTGACATAAGGATTTATTTCTGGCTTTCCATCAGTTTCTAATTAATAGCACCACTGTGTGCTACATGATGTGAGAATTGAAAATCTCTAAACAGTACCACAGGAACACCACATTGCACTTCTACTAGAAAAAACACCTGATCTGTTATCCAGCTGTTTCCTCCAGATGTTGTCTGTAAACTCAAAGGTCATTGTTTCACTAAAACTGAGTCATTTGACTTAAAAGAAGCTAATTCATGTATTAAAAAATACAGCTATTAATATCAAATTTTAAATAGTGACAAGTGTATGTTTTAATAGAATCAAGCATAAGTAGAACTTGTAAAATACATGTTTCTTAAAGCACTTTCTTTCCACTTACAGATCTAAATGCAAAAATATATACTTTGACTTATAGGGTACTATTTAGTGATGCAGTTTTTCAGTTTTTAAGAAAAGGTATTGTCTTATTTCTGAGTGAGGTGTCATAAAATAAAGGAATATATCATTATTAATGCAGAGTAATGACAGAAATCAATTTAAGATGAAAAACTTAGCAAATGGTTACTGCTTTTAAAATGGGAAATAAAATAGAATATCTTCCCAAAGCTAATCTGTAAAGCACAATATTAAGATGCAACCTAAAGGTAGAGTTTATAGCTATATGTGTGTTTTTGTATTATATAACAGTACAATTTTAATGCATCACATGAGATTGTGTAATAACAGGATACTATTATAGTCATAGGCACTAAAATTTGTCCTTCACAAAGGGTTTAGAGCATTTAATTATGTGTTCACTTTTTATAATAAAATCAGAATGCAAACATCAATCCTGCAATAATTCTGCAATTGAATAGCTAAAATAAAACCAAGTATGACTGTGATATTATAATTTTTGTGTGGTGTTTATATGTTCAAGATTTAAACTTGGATTATTGCTATATTTCTATCCATGATAATGTGTTTTTTAGTAATTACATGTTTCATCTATTTGTTCATCAAATTTAAACTGGGAAGACTATAGCAATCATATTTTTAACTGAGTATTTATCAAGTCCACTGTGTATGTTGCACTTAGTGTGTACTATTCTTTATTAGCCCTTCTTCCTTAAAAAGAAAATACTCTGAAAAACAGATTTTGAATATATTCGTGTCATAACCAGAGTAAAATTACCAAGCCAATAATCTCCCCTAAAATAATACAAGAAAA
This sequence comes from Raphicerus campestris, assembly GCA_006410735.1. Taxonomy (NCBI): domain Eukaryota; kingdom Metazoa; phylum Chordata; class Mammalia; order Artiodactyla; family Bovidae; genus Raphicerus; species Raphicerus campestris. Next base: position 71,512 of record SJYW01028425.1, on the reverse strand, counting down.
AATGAATAGGTGAGGGATTAAAGAAATAACTGTTAAAAAGAAAAAAACAAGTGGAATGAAGGAATTTTGGTTTTAGCTTGAGTATAAAAACAATAGCAACTGCAGTAGAAGTGTTACCAAACACCGTGTATCCAGTGTTAGCTGTGCACTGGGCAGTGTTAGGTACTATACAATTCGTTATTTAACTCTCTGAATCTTATGTGTGCTAAGTTGCTTCAGTCATGTCTGACTCTTTGCGACTCCAGGGACTAATAGATAATTTTTCCACTCTCACTTTACATATGAGAGAACTAAGGCTTCAAAAAGATCTCACTTGCCAAATGTCAGATCGCTGATAAACAGTATCATCATGTGTGTGCTCTTTGCTAAGTTGCTTCAGTCATGTCTGACTCTTTGTGACCCTATGGGCAGTAGCCCCACCAGGCTCCACTGTCCATGGGATTATCCAGGGAAGAATATGGGGTCATGCCCCCTTCAGGGGGTCTTTCCCACCCAGTGATCGAACCTATATCTCTCACATCTCCTGCAGTGGCAGGTGGATTCTTTGCCACCAGTATCACCTGAGAAGCCCATCAGGACTCAAATGTGACTTGAAAGCCTATTGTCTTAATCAAGATAACACTTTGCAGCCAGAAAGCAATCCAGCTAATGATTTAGAATGTAAATACATTTAACTGAAGAAAAAATACTCTGAGATTATTCTTCAGTCAAAAGAAATGGTCTTATAATAAAAAAGGGTTTGTTAAAACTTGACTGTGGTAATCATTTCACAATCCACAACTGAAGGAAAATACTCTGAGATTATTCTTAAATCAAAAAAAAATTGCCTTACAATAAAAAAGGTTTGTTAAAATTTGATTGTGGTAATCATTTCATAATCCACACATATCAAATATCACATCATACGCTTTAAATATATACAATTTTTATTTGTCAAGTATGTCTAAATAAAGCTTGGGGAAGAAAGAGGGCTGCTAAAATCATACTGACTGTAATCTAAGCAAAAACACGGCTGATAAAGAAATGCTTATTAACACAGTATGCAGTTTGTAATCACATATCTGCTTCAAACAGAAAGAAATTATAAATTAAATATATCCAAATATATTAAGAATATACAGTTACATTCTAACACAAAGAATAAAAATACCTCTCTGGATCAGAAATTATATAGGGAACTCACAGTGTTGAGCAGTGACTCAGGTAGTAAGGCTGTTACAGAAGGTCCAGACCTCAAAAGCAAGCAGTACAGATACTGAATTTCACTCCTCTGTGAAAATCAAACTGACTACATTTCACCTGAAATGAATAAATAGAACCAGCTTCTCTATTTGAGACTAAAATTAGGATGCTATTCACCCTCTCATCAGTGAATACAGAAAATACAGCCAATCACTGACATAGGGTTTTCTAGGTGGGGTGTGTTAACTGGGAAATGGAAAATGGATTGTTGTTTACATGAGGTGGAGAGGATAAGAAGGTGGTATCTACATGGAGTAAAAGTCTGAACTGCTAGTATAATTCTGTCTCTGAAATCTAGGTATCACTGGATGACATAATCATGGAACCATAAAACAGAAAATGGAGAAAAGGGATAAAAGAAAATGAATAGTCAAGACAGGCGCTCTCAAATCCCAGTCACACATAAATGTATGTGTGCATGCTCAGTCGCTTGGTAGTATCCAACTCTTTGTGACCCCGGGGACTATAGCCCACCAGGTTCCTCTGTCCACTGGACTCTCCAGACAAGAATACTGGAGTGGGTTGCCATTTCCTCCTCCAGGGGATCTTCCCAAACCAGGGATAGAATCTGCAGCTCCACATTGGCATGCAGATTCTTTACCACTGAGCCACAAGAGAAGTAATGGTAAAACTAAAGATAAAAAATAAAACTACCATTTTACTAATGGTAAAATACTCATTAATAAACTTGAAAGATAAAAGAACATATGCCCAAAGAAATGGAAATAATACAGCAAACTGAAAGTGCTTTAAAATCATAACTTAAAACCCTCAGATATTATAGAGACTATAAAAGTATCTACAAAATAAAATCCTAATATATTAAACAGATAAGGAATCTCTGCACATAAAAATCAAGTATAGGTGAATATGGCAAAGAATCAATTCAGAATTATTTTAAAAAGTGAAAACAATTCTTAAAGATGAAACATTAAATAAATGGAGCTAAACAGTAGATTAGAAAAAGGCAAAGAATGAATTAAAGATTTAAGTATCAGCACATACCCACAGTTTGAAATAAAAGGTTAACAAATGGAATTTTACAAAGGAGAAAAGAACAGGCTATTTATGAAGAGTTTGCTACCCTGGTGTCTGAGAAGTTTAAAGAATCTGCCTGCAATACAGGAAACTGATTTGATCCCTAAGTTGGCAAGATCCCTGGAGAAGGGAATGGCAACCCACTTCAGTATTCTTGCCTGGAGAATTCCATGGTCAGAGGAGCCTGGTGTGCTACAGTTCATGGGGTACCAAGAGTTGGACACAAATGACTAACATTTTCACTTTCATGTAGGAAGGATGTCAGCCACTACCATTTGTGATTTGCTGAAGACTCAGAGGCAGGCAGAGTAACGGGAAATCTTGACAGTGGAAAGAAAGAAAGGCTTCCTGACTGCCTTGATTGGAGACAGCTGACAGGGAGAAACTGGGTGTGCAAAGTAGGGGGGGGGCATCTTATGCAACTGGCTATGCATTCATGCTCAGTTACTCAGTCCATCTCACTCTTTGTGACCCCCTGGACGGTGGCCCACCAGGCTCCTCTGTCCATGGAATTTACCAGGCAAGAATACTGAAGTGGATTGCCATTTTCTACTCCAGGGGATCTTCCCGACCCAGGAATCAAACCTGCGTCTCCTGTGGCAGATGGATTCTTTACCACTGAGCCACCTGAGGAGTGCCATGCAATTGGTTAGGAGTGAATCTTTGGCTTTCTCTAGTTGGTCTGATATTTGAAACAGGGACAAAGATTAAGGAGGCTGTCAGTTATTAATTTATGATAGGGGGCCAATTGTTGCCAGAGTCATTGCTTGATTTTCCAGAAAGTTAAGGTAGAAAGAACAGCATGACTTCCTACAACTCTGACTTTCTACCAGACTGGCTTCCTAGGTTAGTTACTGTATAAAAGAGATTGGTTTCCTGAGCTGGTTGCAGGTTAGAGTTCTATTTTGCATTTATGGTCTAGCTACTTTCTACTTGTATACTGTCTCTCAGTATTTCTGCAGCAGAATCTGCAAGTCATTTCTTCACATTTTGGCAAGATATTAATGTTCATCTCTCAATACCTAAATATGTAAGCTGACAATTAAGGATGCCCACACCACTATCTAGATAACAACGTGCAGATCAGAAATTGTCAAAATTATTTGCAAAATATTTCTGATTATAGCATTCACGTCTTCCTTCACACTTTTTCCTATGCAGAATCAACCACAAGCCATCATTTCCTGCCCAGGCATCAGTTAAATGATGGTATAATTAGTGAGAACCACTCAACTTTTATGTGAGAAAATATTTGTAAATTAGCACTTTATGAAATAGTTGCTTAAGAAGTGGTTATGTGTGTCATGTATGTGCAGCCAAGCCTAAAACGGCCTTGGATTGCTCTCTGATGGGTATGATAATCCTTCTAGCATGGAAATCTACCAGGAATAGCTGTGAAAATAAATCTCCTACAAGGGACTGTACCCTTACTTTCAAGGCCTCTTAACAATACTTCAAGTGAAGATGAGTAGCCCATGAACTTTCTGCCTCAGTCAAAATGAAAGAATATTTCTCCATTCCCTTTACAGTGAGTGAAAAAGGTGAAAGAGAAATTCATCCGCTCCCCAGGATCAGAAATTCCTAATTCTGTCCCTTATTTCTTCAGCCTTTATCTAAGGATTTGGCTTCTAACTGCTTGACAAAATGCAGCTGCCAGCTCCCTCAGTAAGTGCCTTTATGAACACATTTGGCTGCTTGTCTTTAGAACATCCTTAATCCCAGCAGGAAGGCTTTTAAATTTATTCCCAGAGCAGTTGCCCTCTATTTCTCTCCTCTTGACTGCTGCCATCCCTAGTCCCAGCCTCTCTGCTCATCAGCTCATCACAGAAACTGAATACACAAGCAGCATGCCCTGGGCTACAAGTCCTAGCTGGAGTTTCTTCTGCAATGAGCACACCAGATGACATGGGTTGCACTCAAACTATGGATGACATTATCATGAATTCAACAAGGATTATAAAGTTAACCCACACAAGTTAACCTTATCTAAGCATAATTTAAATGTGAATTACCTGGGTGAAAGAACTATGGAGTCATCTAAGCGTAGCTGTTCAAAATTGACACAAAGTCTCACCCTTAAGTCTCACAGGGATGCAGATGACTAAACCACTGCCCGTCATTTCTCAGGCTTTTTGTGTTTTTTGAGTTTGCAGTTTGGAAGGACTTGAAGAAAACTGCCCAGTGTTTGGAATATTTTTAGATTCTTTTTACAGCCTTCAATGAGTTACTTGAAATGAGTTAAGATTCTATTAAAACTAGTCTGTTAGAAAGGAAATAGAAAAATGGTATTCTACCCATTGCAAGTAATTCAAGACCATACAAGTCAATCAGGTACCTGCCAAAATGCAAATACTCCAATTTCAAATCTACATGAAAGTTACAAAATAGAAGTAGACAGTGACTGAAGAGCTAGAGGAAAGATGAAAGTTGATTCCTCTGATCCTTCCTGATTTCTGCCATTTGAAATTGTTAGTAATGGAGAAAATACACAGTGCAATGGGACTGATCATCTTTGGTTATCAAAAGAGCCTACTGTTTCCCTTTGTCTCAATGCAAATGTCTAGAGAAATGCCATTAACATGTGCTTTAAGTAGCTAGAAAGAGGCTTCCCTTGTGGCTCAGCTGGTAAAGAATCTACTGTAATGAGGGAGACCTGGGTTCAATCCTAGGGTTGGGAAGATCCCCTGGAGAAGGGAAAGGCTACACACTCCTGGAGAATTCCATGGACTCTATAGTCCATGGGGTCGGAAAGAGTCGGACACGATTGAGCAACTTTCACTTTCACTAAGTAGATAGAGACTGAATCTTCAATATGCAATTTTGAATTCAAAGTCACAATATGATTTTGTTCCACAATTTTTTCTTACTTCCCAATACTCATTTAGGGATGAAATAAACAGGAAAATTTCTATGTTTTTAAAAGATGGTCTAATTTCCAAATACTAAATATTTTTTATGCCTAGTTATTTTTATGATAGAATTTTGCTTTGGTAAGAGAATATATTCTATATGAACTCAGAGAATACTTTCTATATGGCTCAGAAGACATATGTGTCTGTGCATTGTCTGAGTTTAATTTTAAAAGAACAGTATTAATTTTGAAGAAGCAGAAGAAAACTGGAATACTTAATACACCTTGCATTTAAGACTGACAAAGTTATAGTAATTAGAACATTCCCCCTCACACACACATACAAAATCTGTGACAAACAAATATCTCCAGACATTACTAGTTCACTTATGAGATACAAAAGCAACTCTTGTTTAGAACCACTAGTCCAGCCACATCAGCTTTTCTTTTCTATTTTAGAACCTATAGGCTGCATCTTTTACCATAATTTTATTTTCCAACTTTCAGTCATTTTATTTTTAAATTTTCAGAACACTTATGTCTCAGAAATGTACCATTTAATTTTTAATTTTATTAAATATAATTGCCCAAATACTGATTTTGTCTTTTTACTAATGACATTGTTCAAATTTATCTTTTCTACATTAATTTCTTTAGTATTTTTATTCTTTTCCTTTTTGTATTAATCAATTTTTATAATACCTTTATTCCTTCCACTGTTTTTTATGATAAAGGGAGAGGACTCTAGTCAATAAAATTAGAAATACACATTGCATTTTAACTCCATTTTGCTCTCTCTTTTCCATTTTACCTTTGCTTTAGGATTTTAATACTTTACTGCAGTGAGTTGAATAATGCACCCCCACCCCAATCTCCAAAGATGTTTCACACTAATTCCTAGAATCTTTGAATATATTAATCTCACATGTCAAAAGGTACTTTACAGATGTGATTAAATGTGTATCACAAGGGTCCTTACAAGTGAAAGAGCTAGGAAGGAGAGTGTGAAAAAGATGTTGACTGAAGAGGTCAGAGTGATGAGATTTCATGAGGGAGGGCAGGAACCCAGAAGCATAGGCAGCCTCTACAAGAATCTTCTGGAACCTCCAGGAGGAATGTGGACCTACTGACACTTGGATTTTAGCAGAAATGGTATATCTATTTTGTATTTTTCAACTCCAGCATGATAACAAGTTTCTGTTCTTTTAAGTTAAGTTGGTCATAATCTGTTACAGCACAAACAGGAAATTAATAAACCACATTTTGTTGTACCAATTCCATTCCCATCCTAACACTAACTATTTTTATTTCAGTCAATTTGCATTTAGAGTTCATACTTATTGACTTATTTGGCATTGCTTTTTGTATCACACTAAAGTCTTTTGGGTTCAATTTCATTTGAGAGAGTTCATGCTTATTGACTTATTTGGCATTGCTTTTTGTATCATACTAAAGTCTTTTGGGTTCAATTTCATTTGAAATAAAGAATATCTTCATGTAGATCTTTGAGAGAATGTCTTTGTGTGGTGCATTTTGTATATCTTTTTGTGAAGCTATATGTATCATGTCTTAATTTCCAAAGGAGCAGTTATTTGGGTAGAGAATTCTATTTCTCAGAGCATTATCAAGATAATACTCTACTGTCTTCTTGCCTTTAATGTGGCTTTTGGGAGACAATTAGTCATAGTGAGACTTTTACTTCTGTTCTTCCTAAATTACTCCCTTCTACCTTTTTAGTTAATTAGCTACTAATTCAATGATTTTCTTTTATAGTTAATTAGTTACTAAGGAAGTTAATGAACTACAAAAATCATTTTCATATATATAAGACACGTTAGGTTTTGGAGTAAAATCATTTATACTCATTTTTAAAATTCTACTGATCCTTGGGCCTCAGGCACAAGCACTTTTTATTTCTTTTTAGGCATTTCACTATGATTCTTTATTCTCAGCTGTACTACATATGTCTATGCATTTTACTTTTAATTTCCAGGGCCATTCTTAACATGTTTATTGCAGTTTGTCTAGTCCAGTGAAACTTAGTTTATACTCTATTTGTCTCTTTAAATAAATCTGAAAAATGAAAATACATAGTATATATTGTTTACAGTATTAATTTAAATCTTTTTTTTTTTTTTCCCTCTGATCATTCTGGCTAAGGATTAATACATTTTATTGACTTAAAAAATATATCTTTTGTTTTCACTGATTTTCTCTATTGCTTTTTACATTTCACTTATTTTCACACTGATCATTACTATTTTCTTCTTTTTACTTTGAGTTTAATTTTCTATTATTTGCATTTTCTCAAGGTAGATGCTGTGGGTATTGATTTGACTACTTTCATCTTTTCTAATACAGCTGTTTAACATTATAAATTTTCCACTAATTACTGCTCACAATTTATAAGTATAAATTGCTTTCCATGTTTCTAACTTTGTGAACATGTGAAATATAGCTAAAATGGTTTTAATGGCCTTGGATGAAAATTCTCATATCTGTGTCCGTTTTGAGTCAGTTTTAGTTGATTAATTTTTCTCTCCATTATGGGTTATATTTTCTTGTTTTTGTACATGACTAGCAATTTTTATTGAATGCCAGACATTTTTAATTTTAGCTTCTTTGGTGCAGGATATTTATATTTTTCTATAAATATCTTGAGATTTTATTTTTCCTGGCATGCAGATGGAAACAATTTGGTGGTTGGGATGGAGGGGGTCCTTATTGTTAAGATTTGTTAGATAGAACTGGAAGAGTACTCAGACTAAAGCTCATTTTTCTCTAAGACTGAGACATATTTTTCTAAAATTGTGTACTATTCAAAATGCCTCATTTCTATGCTGGCTGTGGAAACAAACATTATTCCTTTATTTTCAGTCCTCTGTGAGCACTAGGCAGGTTACCTCCAAACTGTTAGTGTTGTGTTTTTGGGGTTTGTGTGTGTGTGTGTGTGTGTGTGTTTTCCCCCATCCTTAAGTAGTTTTCTCACATGCACATGCTTATTAGTACTCAGCTGAATTATTCAGGGGAAATTTTTGTACATCTGCAGAATTATAGCTTTGTGCAACATTCTCCTTTCCAATACTCTGTCTTGTGAACAGTAGCTGCTTTAGTTTCCCTGGACTTTTGACTCTGTCTCCATAACTCAGGGAGTCCACCAGGCTGTCTGATTTCTCCCTTGTGCCACTGGCCCAAATTCTCTTGAGGCCATAAGCTGTGGTATCATAGGAATCATTGCATCATTTTGATGTTGTTGTTGTACTGCTCATTTGTTTTGGATATAAGACTATATTCAGTACCTAGTCCTTCATTTTATCTGTGAGATCCATTTTTAATAAATCTTTTAAACGCTCTGTGTGTGTGTGTGTGTGTGTGTGTGTGTGTGTGTGTGTGTGCTTAGTTGCTCAGTAGTGTCTGACTCTTTTTTGACCCCACAGACTGTAGCCTGCCAGACTCCTCTGTCCATGGAACTCTCCAGGCAAGGATACTGGAGTACGTAGCCATTCCCTTCTCCAAGAAATCTTTAGACCCAGTGATCAAATCCAGGACTCCTACATTGCAAGTGGGAGTCTTTACTGTTTGAGCCACAAGGGAAGTCCCTGAAATGCTTTACTTGAATCTAAAAATTTATTTTTGTATGGTAAAAGACGTATGTAAAATAATCTTTGTACTTAATCTATAATGCATAAATCTAGTAATATGTTTTGTTTTATTCCTTTGTTGTACTTAAAACACTTTCTTTGTATTTTAATATTTACAATAGTTTTTTTTGCCATTTAAAATGAGTGAGAAAAGCATACAGGGGAAATCTAGAATTTAATAACTGCAATTATACTTTATGCATGAGCTCCTCTGTAAGATAGTCATACATAATTATTTACTGACAAAAATGTAGAGATAATAGGAGGAAAAAAAATTCAACAAAAATTGTATTCTTTAAGGTAATAACATTAACTTATGACTATTAACCTGGCACTCTAATGATTAAATAGAGTTATCATTGACATAAATAAAAATAATCTCTTATAACACAAATGCATAGTGAAAGCCTATAAGATTTCTTATCTCCTTCCACTTTTTTAGGATCTAAATTTCAGCACAATTAGGTCTTGAAACCATGCAATTCTGGTTTTCAAAATGGTTCCTAAGCACATAAACTCCAATTTAAAGATTAAATTTTAAATCACTGTCAGTTAACTTTTTTTTTTTTGTCAGTTAACATTTAACAGTGATTATTAGGCTTTACAGCAATGGAACACCAGTTACCAAAGGGTCCTTGAATTAGTTGTAAACCAAAGTCACCGAAGGGAGTACAAGGCAATGGTGAATTTAATTCCTATGATAGTAACTTATAAAATTGGTCTAGTCTATCTCTTAATTAACTACTGGGCTCTAGAAGTATTTTAACTTTATCATACCAATATTATTCACCTTGACACTTTAAAGTTCAAGACTATTTTAGCCTCCCTACCTCTGTACAAACTACAGTTACCATCAAACTTTAATATGAGAAGAAAATGAAGTGCTAATTTTTTCTGCCACTTGTCTTCAAGAGGTTACAGCTATCAGAGATATATTTGTTTTAGATAAGTTTCTAGCGAGCAGTATCTTATCCACCACAATAAGTTTGCTGCCCCTACCCAAATAGCTCTTCTCTAGACAATAACAGCGAAAGTCCTTATCTCAACATTTGGTGTCCTTCTAACATGGACAGAAAGTCAACTTAAATGGGAAAAAAAAGTTTCTAATTACAAACACAATATAATTTGAAGCATAAATTTAGAATAGGAGGTACTACTTAGGTGAGTTTTCCAATTCCCCAGAAGAGGATATAATTTTTTGATACATTTTATCAGTTGATAAAACAAGAATTCTATTTTTTCTTGTAGCTATTGATCAGTGAGATTTTCACCAAAATTATATTTCTATAATATCAGTCAGAAAGGTATTTATTCCCCCCCCCATTTTAATATTGCTCTTATGCTTTGCATTGCTAAAATATCACATTTTATCAACAAATTTTTAAATGCTTTAAAACTGTTGATTTTTTTAAGTTAACATGTCCTAGTTTATTTTCTTCATGACATGTTTTTTTCCTACTTAGAAACTTAGAATCTCTGAAGAATTATCTTAAGATATCATATATCTTAATGTGATGGGTGAAATGAGGTATCAATCATTAAATTACAGTTGTAATTTAAAAATTCAAAACAGCCTCAATCTTTCTTTTAGTTTCAGGATCAGTAAATTGAAATCATAACATGTTCAAGTTGAACTCTAATTAACGTTTCTTGAAATAAAAGAGTGCTAAAGAGCAGATTAAAAGGTAGGATGTATTGTAGAAAAAAAAAAAAAAAAAAA
>SJYW01028425.1:27857-42192 GCA_006410735.1 Raphicerus campestris | reverse complement strand
ATGGTTGAAAACTCTTCCTTCAGCATACAGGGATCCATTTCTTAATCCATGAACATCATTGGCCTCTGGGTAAGCCATGGAATGACTTCATGTTGATGGGTCATTGACTCTAACTTAACTGAAATCAGTTAAGAGTATGCATGTGTCTCAGTCATGTTGAACTTATTGCCACCCTATGGACTGTAACCCACCAGGCTCCTCTGTCCTTGGAATTTTCTGGACAAGAATACTAGAATATTTGCTTCTCCAGGAGATCTTCCTGACCCAGGGATCAAACCCATGTCTCCTGCATCTCCAGCATAGTCAGGGTAGTGAGTTCAATTTATGGCTTAGCAATAAAGACATTTTGAATAAGCTTTTCTTAAAAGGAGGTGATAACAAATGGCATTAAGGAATTCAGTTTCTAGTGTAAGACAAAAATCAGGACTGAGCCAACAGTAGGTATGAAAACTCAGTTAACTAATTTATAATGAGTCTCAATTTCCTCATGTGTTAAATGGGGATTCATCAAAATATTTTCTGAATCTCTACTAAGTACTAAGTACTCTTCTGGGTATTCAAAAAATAACTTTTGCAAGTGAAAAATAGAGCCCCCATGGAGCCTACATTCTGGTGTGGGAAATAAAGTAAATTATGGATGAAATAAGTAAACAACACATGATGTTAAAGAGTGATTAAATGTTGAAGAAAAATGACACATACATAGATGGAGAATAGGATAAAGATTAGGAATGTGTGGAGGAAGGAGTGTTGTGAAAATTAATAGGATAATTATTTCATTGAGAAAATGAGAGTTGAGCAAAAAAGTGAGGAACATAACTCTACCAGCAAGGAGTAAAAAAGAAGTGTGTGTGGGAGACCATCAACAAAGTCTGATTTTTCCCAACTATTGTGATTTTTTAAAATATCAATTAATTCAAAACTAAATGATCATTTTGGAAGGATGCTTCTACTGCACTGGTATTCTAAGCTTAAAACAATTTGTATTACTATTTTCTCTCCAAATTTCTTAGACAAGCAGTCCCCAAATTCTTTGGCACCAGGGACTAGTTTTGTGGAAGACGATTTTTCCAGGGATGGTGGTAGTGATGCTTTCAGGATGATTTAAGCACATTATACTTTATTGTGTACTTTATTTATATTTATGGCAATCTCAGGATATTAGGGTTTATATATATCCAACTCAATATTAGGGTTTTTATATAAAACCCAGGATATTAGATTTTATTATACCCAACCTTTGATTTAGGATAAGGGTTTTTGCTCCTATGAGAATCAAATGCTGCTATTGATTTGACAGGAGGCGGAGCTCAGGCAGGAATATGAGTGATGGGGAATAGCTATAAATATAGATGAAGTTTCACACAATCATCTGTCACTCACCTCCAGCTAGGTGACTGAGTTCCTAACAGTCCATGACCCAGGGACTGTGAACCCCAGCTTTAAATGAGAGAGCACACATTCTTTTCTCTCTATTGTGGGTAATCCCTACCCAGCAACAGTAAGGTAATAAAAATGTTATTTTCTTGACTAAGTCCATATAAAATTCTTTCTACTTTCTGTTTCATGAAGTCTTGCCTGATACCCAATGTTCATATTGTTAAGTTGCTAAGTCATGCTGGACTCTTTTGTGTCCCCATGAACTGTAGCCCTTATCAGGCTCCTCTGTCCATGGTATTTCCCAGGCAAGAATACTGGAATGGGTTTCCGTTTCCTTCTCCAGGGGATCTTTCCAACCCAGGGATAAAACCCACATCTCCTGCATTGCCAGGTGAATTCTTTATCACTGAGCCACCTGGGGAGACCCAGAGTACATATCACTTTTTACATTGCTGATCCAATTGTTTAATCATTAATTCCATAGACAGCATTGATGAAGTTCCTGCTATGTGTCCAGTGTGGGCTAATTTTTTGAGCAACAAACATGAGTAAACAAAATATTTAAGCTCAAGTGGGTTAAAGTCTAGCTACAATATTTTCAATATTTCATTTCACAATTATTTCATTATTTATATCTTTCATATTTAGTTGTTAGATCATGAGAGACTTCCTGAGACCACCATGAACTTGGGTTCTAGTTCCGAACTTTTTCTTTAGTTCAAGTGTAAAGTTTTTTTTATTTGTTTTTTGTTTCTTTAATTTTAAAAGCAAAGCCTTAACTTCCTCTATATAAACTTTAAATTTATATATATATATACACACACACACATATATGAGGAAGTTATCTACCTTCTCATTCATGAATACTGATGTAAAATATCTTAAAAATACTAGCAAATCAGTTCAAATTAAAATAATAATGGATTAATTTCTAGAGCATAGTACCCCAAACATGTGAGTTATTGAACTATGATATCTTCCAATGTACTATATTATACAAGTGAGTCAAAGAAATAAAAACAACTTGTTAACTTTATTGGTTGATGAAGAAAAATATTTGATAAACAATAGCTAATACATTAACATATTTTGCATATTATTCTGAAGCAGGTAATGTTCTAAGTTTACATTTATGAACTCAATCTCACCACAATCTGAAGTAATAAATATGATTCTATTCCATTTACAGAAGACAAAATTGAGGCATAAAATATTTAGGTAACTTGCCCAAGTATCATACACATGAATAGCTGATATGGTGTGAGCTTTGCTAGAGATCCTGGTTTCAGCCAAGAGAAAATTTTCTTTAACATGATAAAATGTAGATGCCAGAAATTTACATATTTCATTTTAGCATACTAGAATCTCCCTTGAAGTGAAGAATTAGGAAGAATATATGCAATAATCATTATTTTTTAACATTGTGCCAACGGATTAAAGGCAAAACAATGCACATGCATACATATGTATATATGTATATCTATATGTGTGTGTCTTGGGAAAGAAGAAAAACATTGATTAAAGACAGTATGTTATCTAATTAGAAAATATTTGTTAATCAACTGATAATTTCCGGAATAAGCACACAGAAATAAAAATATTATACAATAATAGTAACCTTAACAAAGGGCCAAAAATATTTACTAAAAATACCTACAAAATATAAATATCTATCAAATGATTTTGTATGTCATTTTCTATGAATGTTGGAGAAGGAAATAGCAACCTACTTCAGTTTTCTTGCCTGGAAAATTCCATGGAAGGAGGAGCCTTGGCTACAATCCATGGGGTTGCAAAGAGTCAGATATGACTAAGCACCTTCACCTTTACTTTATATGAATGTATTGAATATTGTGAATATATAAATTTTAAAAATCACTCAATAAATTCAAGACAGTCTACCTTTGGTGATAAATTAACAAACTAATTATAGCCAGAAATATAAATGTACAAAATAGCCAAAAAAATTAATAAGAAAAAAATGGTAAGAGGTTATCCATACCTATTGTGCATAAACAGACATACAAACACACACATACAAAACTATGGATACAAGGATTATATAGTTATGATACAATAGTAAATGCATCTTGGAGCATATGATAATTTTGAAAGGTACTTCTTCATGTTGGAGTATCTGAAAGACGAAAGATGATATGCATATTTTTAATTCAGTAAAAGTAATTGGATTATATTTAAGAATAGAGGAGAAATATCAATAACTTTAGATATGCAGATGAAACCACCCTTATGGAAGAAAGTGAAGAAGAACTAAAGAGCCTCTTGATGAAAGTGACACAGAAAAGCAAAAAAGTTGGCTTAAAGCTCAACATTCAGAAAATGAAGATCATGGCATCTGGTCCCATCACTTCATGGAAAATACATGGGGAAACAGTGGAAACAGTGACTGACTCTATTTGGGGGGGGGGGCTCCAAAATCACTGCAGATGGTGATTGCAGCCGTGAAATTAAAAGACACTCCTTGGAAGTGTCTTTTACTCCTTCTACTCCTTGGAAGAAAAGTTATGACCAACCTAGACAGCATATTAAAAAGCAGAGACATTATTTTGCCAACTAAGGTCAATCTAGTCAAGGCTATGGTTTTTCCAGTGATCATGTATGGATGTGAGAGTTGGACTTTAAAGAAAGCTGAGCACAGAAGCATTGATGCTTTTGAACTGTTGTGTTGGAGAAGACTCTTGAGAGTCCCTTGGACTGCAAGGAGATCCAACTAGTCCATCCTAAAGGACATTAGTCCTGGGTGTTCATTGGAAGGACTAATGTTGAAACTGAAACTCCAATACTTTGGCCACATGATGCAAAGAGCTGACTCATTTGAAAATACCCTGATATTAGGAAAGATTGAAGGCAGTAGGAGAACAGGACGACAGAGGATGAGATGGTTAGATTGCATCACCAACTCAATGGACATGAGTTTGTGTAAACTCTGGGAGTTGGTGATGGACAGGGAGGCCCGGCTTGCTGTGGTTCATGGGGTCACTCATGACTGAGTGACTAAACTGAACTGAAGAATAGAGGAGACTTTTAAGTATAATAGGAAAACCGAGAAGTTACAATAGAACAAAATGTTTGTGTATAGCAGAGACATCTGTATAGCAAAATGTATTATAATCAAGGTAACTGACAAATAATATATAATAAAGATACTAATAATCTAACATATGTTAGCATACAGTGTACTCAAGTCTTAAATAACAGCTCACGTAACAGTCTGTTTAGACTGATATCAATTTTACCCACCACAACATCTGATTTTTCTGCTTATATGTATATGTACACATGTATGTATGAATGTATTTCATGTTTTTTCATTAAGGTGTACACATCAAATATTTCTTGTGCTTAATACTGGGTAGTGGGATTTTCAGCAATGATGGATAAAAACTTTCATTTTACTTTGCAACTTTCCACTGTGGGTTATTTCATATTCAATTACCATCTGTCATTTTGTCATGAACAATTTCAGTTTGTAAAAATATACATAAATAATACAAAATAGCACAAATGATAAACTGTTTGAATTTACCATTTAAACAATCTATTTAAATTATCCTGATTATCCTCTTATTTAGCAAAATATAAATGAAAAACATTATTCACAAGTCTTAAAAATTCAACTCATTAAATTTTTAAAATGTCATATTAAACTTATTAATTGAAGAATTATTCTCTACTTCAGACTGAAAGTCCAGCATGGCTATTCTTTTCCCTTTACTAGTTTCCTTTTTCTATCTTTATAAAGTGTAAGCAAGGTAGAAAGATTCAAAAGGAAGACTTAAGACATTCAGACTGGACGACCAGCCATCAGAGCATCAGATTTCATAGGAGCGACAATTCCCTAAGGCATCTGGTTCAAGTTAGAGGGTCCTTTCTATTTCTGATAATATCAAGATGCAGACTACCTGTCTACTTTAAACCAGACTTCTCTATGTGAAGTTACACCTTGACAGTTTGCTTTCGATATTTCCCCCCACACCAATGGCCAAAAATCAAACTGCCAAGGAGTACATCCCATTGTATTCTGACACAAAACATGTTGATTTTTCTGCTTCACTAGCAAATGAAAATAAAATGACCCACAGGGTTTCCCAGTCCAAAGAGCATTCTGTCATTCCTGACACTAGAAATTCTGTCTTCCTGTTGCAAAGTACTGTAGGGATGTTCCATGTGAAGTCCATACAAAATAGTCTGAAATCCTTGTTTTATGATTTGAATGGCTCAGAAAAAATCACTTGTAAGCCAAAAAAAATTAAATAATTCCATATTTTCAAATTTTAAAGATGTAGGACAGAAGAAGTGATAGCATTCTAGTTATCTTTAGCTATACCACATAACTGAAGGAAAAATGTTCAAGGCAATAAAAATTCCAGCTGACAATTTACCTTCTTCTCTTACTGAAAGGTCAATTAGATTTCTTGGCAAAGCATTATAAGAGTTCATATTTTTCCATTTCATATACTCTAAGTACATGAAACTACATTTTTATGTTTTGAGATACTTTGCTTTCTGAAATCACTTATTTGGTATCCAGTTAATATATTAAAAAATGTTTTCCATTAGAGTAAGAGACTGAACATACAGTAGGAAATAACTATCTGTGGGGCCCTAAATGGGAAACCTCAGAAAACAAAGGGGCTAACTTTGTGGTCAAAAACCTAAGATGGTACCTGGTGGAAGAGATGGGGGCAGGGTCTGTGTTGTCTGTCAAAGTTTTTGATTGGCTCTCTTGATTTCTGTGCTCGTAGACAGTGTGTGATCTCCATAGACTCCTGTTATAATGAAGGGACATGACAATTTGACCTTTAACGTGATTGGTGCAACTATGGAAAGTCCCTCCTAAAACCCTCCTGTTTGTCTATATAAGCTGGGAGTTTGCAACAATAAACCGGAACTGCTTCGACGGAACCCCTGTCACGTCTGATTGTCTCTCACTCGCTGGGGGGGCTGGGTTGGCGGACAGCAGGCTCACCTCTCCTCGGGACCACTTGGCTTTGCTGAGGAAAGTTCCACTGCCTCTACTCTTTCTGCGGCGTGTCCCCCGCAACTATCATCTATAAAATCAATGGCAGACAGCATTTTAAGTGCTTTAAAAGTATTAGCTGAGGCTTTTCAAATTTGTCTCAAAACATGTATGTTTTAAGGAGTTGTTTCAAATTTGAGGCACAGAGAGATTCAGTGACTTGCCTCAATCATACATGTTAAGTAGCAAAACCAGGATGTGAACTCAAGCAGTATGAGAGCCCCACACTCTTAATGTAAAAGTATGTATAATGTTAAAAATGATGATGTTCAGTGGCCCAAGNAGAGATGACTGGAATGGGATGAGGTGGAATCAGAAGAGGAGAGAGCAAGCTAGCCCGTGACCGCTTTCTTGTGTGCGCTCCACAGTCTGGACTTTTCAGAAGTGGTCAGAGAGTTATACAGCGAAGAGGAGAGGGATGAAGAAGACAGAGGTGGTCAGGGGGGTAAAAGAGGGAGATGAAAAGGAAGAATACAGATACAGCCAGTAACCAGTTCACTGAGTGTTCTCCACCTTCTGGAACACACAGAGATTTATAAAGTTGTGTAAAAAGAAGGAGGGGGAGGTAGGAGACAGAGGCCACCTCTGGAGAATAAAGAGAGCCTGATGGAGGAGAGAGGGGTCAAGCCAGTAATCTTGCACTCATGTAAAGTTGGGTACTGAAGATTAGGTTTTTAAATGTANGATTTATAAAGTTGTGTAAAAAGAAGGAGGGGGAGGTAGGAGACAGAGGCCACCTCTGGAGAATAAAGAGAGCCTGATGGAGGAGAGAGGGGTCAAGCCAGTAATCTTGCACTCATGTAAAGTTGGGTACTGAAGATTAGGTTTTTAAATGTACAAAATTGGCAACAAATACCAAAATGCAAAGATTAAAAATCTGTAGTAGAGATTGGATTTTCAAAAATAAAATATTAATGGAAAGAAGAAGGAGAGAAAAGAGAAGAAAAAGAAAAAAAAAGAAAAGGAAAGGGGAAAAAAAAGCCACCTGTGTTATTAAAAGACAACAGCCTTCACCACAAGAAGACTATATACAGCGTTTGCTTTAAAAATAGGGTGTTTTTTTTTTTGAAAATTGATAATGGGTTATAAAAATAATAAACAGAGACAGGACTTAAAAATTTAAGATAGTTTAAAAAAAGAGACAGAAAAGAAGAAAAAAAATTTTTTTTAAAGTCTTTAAAAAAAAAAGAAAAAGAAAGAAAAAAAATCACGCTTCCACATCAACCCTCCCCCCCCAATTAAAAAAAAAAAGTTCATAAAAGTAGTAAAGGTATATTTGGCCCTTTCTGTGGCGTTGTGATCTTTTGTGGGTCGCTACCAAGGTCGTTCCCTCTGTTTGATTTCCTCTGTTTGCTGGTCTCTTCTGTGTCTGATTTCTATCTTGACACAGGGAGGCGGTTATGGACGGGGCCTGTCCTAGGCTTCATGCACCTCCCAGGACTAAGCCACTCAGTTTTGGCGGTCAGGAAGCCCCCGAGGCGCAGATTTGGTTGGTCCTGCGCTCTGTTCCCTTTCCAAGTCCGAGTAGCTAGGGAGTTGGGCGAGCGCAATTGCCTCGATTTCTGGGCCTAACGTGCTGCTCAGATTTCTGGGAGTGCCGCTGGGGCTCCTTCTCAGGCGGATGATGATTGTCCAGAGCGCCCCATACGTCTTAGTTAGCAAGAAACCTGCTTGCAATTTGGTAGATATTGTCTCTTTTGAGCTGCGCTTGCTCCCCTTCCAGCACTTATGGCTCTCTCTGCCCATCAGTGGAGGGGGATGGTTTGCGACCAGCTATTTCCAATTCGTCCTTTGTTCTGTGCGCAGGACTGTCGCGGTGTTTTATGTTCGAGCGTTCCGCCTGGTGGCTATCTCACANTCCAGCACTTATGGCTCTGTCTGCCCATCAGTGGAGGGGGATGGTTTGCGACCAGCTATTTCCAATTCGTCCTTTGTTCTGTGCGCAGGACTGTCGCGGTGTTTTATGTTCGAGCGTTCCGCCTGGTGGCTATCTCACAGTCTGGTTTGCTAGTCCAAGTTAGTTCGTTCTGGCCACGTGTGACCCGATTCTCTTGCAAAAAGCCCTGCAGCCTGCGTTTCCTGTGGCCCGATTGTTAGAGAGCACTGCCGCTGGCAGGTCCCGCTCCTCCCTGCCCAACCCCCACTCACTGGTGTCGGAGGCAGGCGTTTGCGCTGCTTATCTGCTGAGGGATTTACTGTTGGATGCGTAATCTGTTGGTTTTAATTATTTATTTTTCCTTCCTGTTGTGTTGCCATCTCCGCTTCCCAGGCTCGACATAGATTCGGCTGTGAGAATGTTTCCTGGAGCTTGGAAACCTCTCTTTTTAAGAGTCTCTTCCCGGGATGGGATTCCCTTCCCGGACGGGGCTCCCTCCCTACCTCCTTTGTCTCTTTTCTCGTCCCTTATATTTATTCCTACCTGTTTTTGAAGCCAATGATCTGCTTTGCTGGATGCCCGATGTCCTCTGCCAGCATTCAGAAGTTGTTTTGTGGAATTTATTCAGTGTTGAAATGTTCTTTTGATGAAGTAGTAAGGGAGAGAGTTTTCTCCCGTCCTATTCCTCTGCCATCTTTTTTCCGTCCAAAATAAATTCTTAGCATGCTAATTTTTATGGCATTACCCAGAATGCTTTTCAGTTCTCAACTGCTTCTTGTTATGGTTAACATCAGTGTTATTGCTAAGTAATGGAGTGTCTTTATTTTGTAAAAAGCACTTTAGAAATTAAGAAACCAGAGACACAAAGAACATTTTGAGGATTCAGACATCTTTATATGTAAAAAACTTGTCTCCTCTGAGGTACACAGGGAGGATATATGATCATGATAAAAAGAGAACTTTGCCTTCTTCATACTGAAATTTAAATAGTTCAAGAAAATTTCAGGGTGAGAGATTAAAAGTAGAAAGCAAATATTTCACTCAAAATGAAGACTGAGGATAAAATTTTCTCATTGTATCATATACAATATAACAGTCTTTCGTTTTAGTTTCTCAGAGCATAGTGTATTTACATATTCTTCCAGATTCACAGTTCAAGAAGAATTCAATAAGTTTTAAAGATACAGACTTCATCTATTGTTTGCTCTCATTCCTTAAGTTTTCATTATTATTATTAGTGAAAGTGTGGTTGATTTACAGTGTTGTGTTAATTTCTGTTGAAAAGCAAAGTGACTCAAGAAGTTTCCATTCTCTTTTATATTCTTTTCCATAATCATTTATTCCAGGACATTGCATATACTTCTTTGTGTTATACAGTTGTATCTTCAGTTTTATATAACTTTCATACCTCAGTCTACACAGGATTTGCATTTTCATTTAAAAAAAATAAAAGAGTGATTTCTTTACATCTATTTTTTTCTTTCAACAAATATTTAGGAGTCAACAAAGAAAATACATAACGATATAATTTGGTTTTTGTCTTTAAGAAATTTGAAATCTGGATAGGATATCAGCACATATAAATTACTGTTTGAATGAACATATTTCAAATGGAAAGGAAGTAGTAAAACATCATGCCTAAGATGTTTTATTTGGTTGGTTAGTTGAATTGGTAGTTTGGTCACCAGAGAAGGAGAACTAGTTACTGAAGAAACTTAAATGGCAAGAAGACTCAGTAAGGGAACCTGTGGCTGTCTCTTTTTGGTAGGGGGTGATGAGAAAAGTACAACATCAGCTCAATTCTACTGAGTCTAAAAGAAGAACTCATAAAACCCCTGGAGGAGGAAGAAGAAGAGGAAAATCTAGGGGTTGGGAAAGCTCTAAAGTCTAATATCTGTACTGGTTGGAAGAGAGGATCATTCATATAGATGCTGAGCAAAAATAGAGGAATGAGTCAGAAATACATGCTAGAATAATCTTACTCAAGTTAAACAGCAATAGAATTTTTCCCTGGAAGTCAAATCAGGAAATAGGAAATTTCCCTGGTTGGTCTTTCCAGTCACTCGCAAAGGGATATAGGAGGATTAGGAGCCCTGATTTATGGAGACAGCCCTGCGCATTCAAGACCTGAACAGCAGTATGTCTTGAAAGTACTGCAGAGTTTGACAAAGGGGCTTTCATGTGGGTGAGAGCATTCAACCCAAAACTCACATGTGAGAAGGGACTTAAATTTTCTTCTTATTATAGAGGACTTAAATGGACAGAGTGACAGCTTCCATCCTAGCCAAACTACCCCTCCAACTTTAAATAGTCCACAGTCACCAAACATCTTGAGGGAATAACATCAGAAGCCTCCTCTAGAGGTCTTTTTTTTTTTTTCTTTATGACACTTTTAGGTACATTAGCCTTTGCAGAAAATGGAAGTGGAAGTGATTCTCAGAATTTCTTCCATGTATGTTCCTTAACTGTTTTCTAATATAACAACCATAAGAGGTTCTGATGCCATACATTTTATTGTGTTTTGATAATGTGATCTCAGTTCTTGAGTGTGATATGCTGAAAATCTACTTCTTACATCACAGAACTCTAGTTTTATCCCAGAGATAAATCAAAATAATTACTTATATTTATAATGCAAAAATATGCCATAAATTTAGCTAAACTCTTGAATTACATTGAGATTTTTGTTCTAATCATTGACAAAATTGGAAGAACAAGAGTATTTAATTGATATATAAACATAATGTTGAATTTGCATGAAGTCAAACTTGTTAAATTTAGCAGAACCCTCCAAAACTGCCT
The DNA here is from genome assembly GCA_006410735.1 of Raphicerus campestris. NCBI lineage: Eukaryota > Metazoa > Chordata > Mammalia > Artiodactyla > Bovidae > Raphicerus > Raphicerus campestris. The sequence continues at coordinate 31,093 of SJYW01028425.1, read as the reverse complement.
TGTTAGGATACAGAGAAAGAATAAGCATTTTACAATCCTGGACTAGAATATTTACCAAAAACTACTCAAATTCTTGCTATAATAAAGTTATCAACACTAAAGTTAAGCCAGGAGGTAGAAAATATAACTATTGATTATTGAAAGTGAATTTTTAAAAGTGATATCTAAACTAATCATATTTAATCTTCACAATGTAGTCAATGAAAACTGTCTATAATCAGTATGTATATCAATGATAACTTTTTTAGATATTAAAGGAAATTTGGAATATTTGCAAAAAGCACAATTGTAATAAAATGTGTAATAAAATGAAATAACTGTTATGAAACAAATCTAATTAGCACAAAGAAATTTTTGTGCTCTCCTTAATATACATATTTTAAAATGCATCTGTGCAATTGTCATTCCTGTACAAATATGTCAAGAACTGATTGGTGTCATTGTAGTAGCTCAGAGTAATACCTATCGTTTATTACATTGTTATCAAGCCATTAAAATGCCCCTGGTTAGGCATTATACCGTGTCATTTCATCTTCACCACAATCCCACAAGCTAGGAACAAAATCTGTTTTGAAGTAATTAAATTAAGGTTTCAGAGATTAAGAAACTGTTCAAAACAGCAAGGTGTAAGAGCCTTTAATGAAATTTAGTTTTCTATGAACCTAAATCTCATTTTTTAACACTGAAAGTATAACCAAACTTTATTTAACTTCACTATTTCAAATTAAATGTCAATAACTAAGAAATACTTTTAAAATTTACCAATAAATTTTAAACTATATATACATTTTTTACTTATACATGTAATTTTTAATATTATATATATACATTATTTATTTTTTTCTACCTTATTTGGCATTAACCTAATTGTATAGAGTAAATTTTCACTTACCATTTAGTTATTTGTCTCTCAAATTCCAAATATAATTTTTACAGCTTTTCAGAAGTAATAATTTGATAATGAAACTTTTAAAATTCAGGCTTATATGCAGTGTTGTAGATATGTATTTCATCTTGTCAAAATAACATATATTTAATAATAACATATCGACATATTAAGACCATCTGTATAACTCTGGTGTTCACAAATGTTTAAATTCTCCAAAAGGTAAATTATGCCTTATTTCTTCTGTACTTATAAGTGAAAATATTTCCAGTATAATTTCTTACACTATAAATTTTGTCTTAGAAATATATATAGTTAAAATCACAGAAATGGTTGGGCTCCTTATTGAAAGGAAGATTCAGTTCAGTTCAGACGCTCAATCGTGTCTGACTCTTTGCCACCCCATGATTCGCAGCACACCAGGCCTCCCTGTCCATCACCAACTCCCAGAGTTCACTCAAATTCATGTCCATTGAGTGGTGATGCAATCCATCTATCTCATCCTCTGTCGTCTCCTTCTCCTTCTGCCCCAATCCCTCCCAGCAACATGGTCTTTTCCAGTGAGTCAACTCTTCACATGAGGTGGCCAAAGTAACAGAGTTTCAGCTTCTGCATCAGTCCTTTCAATGAACACTCAGGACTGATCTCCTTTAGGATGGACTGGTTGGATCTCCTTGCAGTCCAAGGGACTCTCAAGAGTCTTCTCCTACACCACAGTCAAAAGCATCAGTTCTTCGGTGCTCAGCTTTCTTCACAGTCCAACTCTCACATCCACACACGACCACTGGAAAAACCATAGCCTTGAGTAGATGGATCTTTGTTGGCAAAATAATATCTCTTCTTTTCAATGTGCTGTCTAGGTTGGTCATAACTTTCCTTCCAAGGAGTAAGCATCTTTTAATTTCATGGCTGCAATCACCATCTGCAGTGATTTTGGAGCCAAAAAAATTAAAGTGTGATACTGTTTCCACTGTTTCTCCATCTATTTCCCATGAAGTGATGGGACCAGATGCCATGATCTTAGTTTTCTGAATGTTGAGTTTTAAGCCAGTCTTGTCACTCTCCTCTTTCACTTTCATCAAGAGGTTAGTTCCTCTTCATTTTCTGCCATAAGGGTGATGTAATCTGCATATCTGAGGTTAGTGATATTTTTCCTGGCAATCTTGATTCCAGCTTGAATCCAGCTTGATTCCAGCTTGAAACCTGAAAGGCATTTTACTCAACCATAAAATGGATATTATCTCCTTCTTTCATAAGTCAGTTAACTTACTTGGGTTCTTATTTATATGCTTATAGTCCTTTCTTTTAGGGTGCTACAGTGATACATTAAATTCATACCTACTAAATGCTCATGTTGCAACATATACACATATGTGAAAATGGTAAATGCTGACATCTAAAGATAGTGGTTTTAGACATTGTTACTACAAGTTTTGTTTGGATTACAGTCAAGTAATACCACAGAAATAAGTGAATTTGTCCCTCTAACCCGAGATTGGTAAGATACTCTCACAGTAAGACCTCTAGATATCTTATAATGGGAAAAAAATAAACACAATAAAACACACCAAAAAACTGTAATATTTATCAGAGTGCTTCTGCTGCTGCTGCTCCTGCTGCTAAGGCACTTCAGTCGTTCCTGACTCTGCAACCCCTTAGACGGCAGCCCACCAGGCTCCCCCGTCCCTGGGATTCTCCAGGCAAGAACACTGGAGTGGGTTGCCATTTCCTTCTCCAATGCATGAAAGTGAAAAGTGAAAGTGAAGTCACTCAGTCATGTCCGACTCTTAGCGATCCCATGGACTGCAGTCCACCAGGTTCCTCCATCCATGGGATTTTCCAGCCAAGAGTACTGGAGTAGGGTGCCATTGCCTTCTCCGTGGAGTGCTTCTAATACAAGATAAATGTAACCCAAATATAAAATTAAGAATATTAAGAAAATTTAAAGCAAGGCATTAGGAAATTCTAGAGATTACTCAAATTTGACTTTTTAAACCCAATGTGTTATCGGGAAGTTCATGCTCAACTTTCATCAGTCAAATCAGCCACACTATTTCCTTCCACCTGACTCTACCTTTCCCTCAACTTTCAATTCTCCATGATTAAGCACTCTGTTCTCCCTTTAGAATTTCACTATAAGCTGCAGGGGGCGCTCCGCAGAAAGAGAGAGGCAGTTGAACTTTTCTCAGCAAAGCCGAGGGGTTCCAAGGAGAGGTGAGCCTACTGTCCACCAACCCAGCGCCTCGGTGAGCAAGAGACAATCAGACGTGACAAGGGTTCTATCTGAGTAGTTCGGCTTTATTGCCGCAAGCTCCAGCTTATAAAGGCAAGCGGGGGGGGGGGGGGGGGG
>SJYW01028425.1:15033-27679 GCA_006410735.1 Raphicerus campestris | reverse complement strand
GTGCACCAATTACATTAAAGGTCAAATCGTCATGTGCCTTCATTATAACAGGAGTCTATGGTGATCACACGCTGTCCACGTGCATGGAAATCAAGAGAACCAATCAAAAACTTTGACAAACAACATAGACCACCCCCCATCACTTCTGCCAGGCGCCATTTTAGTTTCCGACCGCAAAGCTAGCCCTTCTTTTGTTTAAGGTTTCCCATTTAGGGCCCCACAATTAACAATTGCCATTTTAGAAAGTCGTAAACTTTATGACTTTATAGCATAAAGTCAGAGAAAAATTAATTTTTGATATGAGAATGAAAAAAGAAGTTAGAAGACACCTTAAAAAAACTGATACTGGCTCTTTTGTCCATAATTCATATTTGCAATCAATTATATCAGTTCAAATTATAATTGGAACAATATAAAGTCTTCCTTTTCTTTTTCTTCAGGTTGGGGAAGAGAAGAGCCTTTTTTCAATCGACTGACTACTTGCAAATGGAAAACCTTAGTCAAGTCTTGGTACAGTCAAGGAAGTGGTTTTTAAGAGTGTATAGACCAGCATGGACCAAATTCTGTCAGTCAAAAAGCACAGTTTGAAAATAGAATGATGTTCTGACTAATAAGGTGGTATTAACTCCATAGAAGCCAGGTAGCCTCAAAAGCTAGGTGAGTGTGTGCAGAGAAAATTACAAAGGTATGCCTGTATTCTCTGGTGAAATAACTAAAAAGAGCATGTATCCTGGAAGTGTCCAGCCCACTGCCCACTGAGGGGCTCCTCTGTGGGTTACAGAATTTTGAATTGAAACCCCAGCTATCTTCTATTGATTAGAAATTGGCAAAGTTAGGGAAAAGTCCTCTAGGGAAGTGAGGATGAATTTGGGTCCCATGTTAACCATACAGATAGGTGTTAGGTTTTACCAAAAGTTGGATGGAGATTGTATATTCAAGTTTGGAAGAAGAAGACATTTCCATAGATAAGTAAAATCTTAAATAAGATATGAAATTTAGAAACTGAGGGTATATAAGTAAGAATTCCTGTAAAAGAATACTAAGGGGAAGATTAATCAGATTTGGTATTTTTCCTTTGTAATATATGAAAAAAAAAATTAGAATGTGGTTCTATATTTTATGCCATGCATTCATGATTTATCCTAACATCTATTTAACTTTGATAGCTTATGTAGAATTGAGTAGATATGTAGAAAAGAACAAAGCAATGAAGAAATTGAGAGACTCGTGGCATATTGATACCTTCACTGCTCTCTGTGCAACAGAAACTTTCTCCAGTACCATTTCTGATACCTTCAGGTGCTGAACATCACCAAAGTCACTGTCAATCACATTGGAGTCAAGGAGACTTGGGAAAACTCATGACACTAATGCAGACCCAGCCGAGGAAGAAAGTAAAATATCTTCTGTTTGAAAATATACTATGGGTATAAAGGAGCCTATGAAACTGCTTAATTTTTCTGAACTTATTTTTGACATCTATCAAAGGGGAATGAAATGGATGCTTTGCCTTGTTCTCAGGTTTATAAATAATGTGAAGTAATATATGAGAAAAGCTCTAGAATTTAAAAATAACCCCTTAAGTATAAAGTATAATTATGGAAAATAGATGGAAAACCAATGGCCATATTCTTTATTCACAGGCCTAATGGGAAGCTCTTTAATATTAAATGTTACTGCTGGAGCCACAGTGCCACCTAAAGACTTCTTACCAGAACTATGGAACATTAACAATCATGTTTTGTGGGGTTGTCTATATTGTGTTAATGTATATGGATATTTTGTTGGCAATATTCCATTACAAAGTGCTCTCTGTGATGTTCCAGCATTTAATTCAGTTTAGAATGTAAATCTTTTGTCAAAGAGTTCAAAAAAAGTTTAGACCTAAAAGCAAATGTGACCAGGAAACAGAGTAGAAATTGCACTTATGTAATGACTTTACATTATACGGCTCTCTAAATGGAACAAGAAAGACATTTTCAGGAAGTTCAGATAATTGGATCCTTATTAATTGAATACATACATTCTATACTCGGAAGAGCATACAGTAATATATTTATATACGTGCACACACACAATAAAGGAAATAGAGAAGACTGATTTAATGCATTATTAAGAAATGGCTTTATGTCTTCGGTGAATATTGACCAAGGACCAACGCAGTTCCTTTCCTCATAGAGTAGGAGTGATAAAATGAAAAATATAAAAATCAATCTTAATGTAAACATAGACAGTGTGAGATAATAAATGAAACACATGTGTTATGACTAAAGACAGAAAACCAACTAGAAAAATAGCATTAGCAAAGCCATTCCTTGCAGTTCTGCCCTAATTTGTTAAGTAAGGATTCCTACCTATGTTAGGCCCTTTGGCGATACATTTATTTGTGGTCTCACATGCCTCCCATTACTGTACCCTATAAAAGCAGAAATGGCATATATATTATTAGGCTAAAAGTCATAAGTAAGTAGAGGTACTTATCCAAAATTATAATCAACAGTTAATTCAATAAAAAAGATAAGTGTTTATGCTTCCCTAGAAAGGAGTTTCTCTGGTGCATACATTAGTCTACTCAAGCTTTTAAGAAACAGAAGCACTACATTAAGTTAGGATTTGGGAGCAAAATTCTTATTCCATAATCAGTGCTTATTATATTATACTTTTCCTTTGCACAATAGTTATCTCTTTCTAGAATGACAAAGGGTTGTCTGTAGAGGCAACTGATAAGGAAAGCTGATGTTCAGGGACCCAGATGTCATCCATCACTCTTTCTAAATCAGACACATGACAAACTAGTGTAATAGACTTGCAGTAAATATCTGTTTAATAAATAAATAAACTGTAGGACCTACAAAATTATTATGTCATTGGTATAATGTCTTGAATAACATTTAAGAAATTATGGAAGCAAGTGCAATTATATTAAGAAGTATCTGCTTATGCTTTTATCACTCATAAAGTGTCATTCAATTCACAAATTATCTTCAAAAAGAAAATATTTATCTATCAAAAAATTAAAGTCCCTGTTCTATACTTTTTTAATCATGAGGAAAGTGATAAGAGGAGAATATATATATATATTTATTTATTTATTTTAATTTGGGGGGATTATCATATAGATTACTTACCTATAATTTTAAANTCAAAAAGAAAATATTTATCTACCAAAAAATTAAAGTCCCTGTTTTATACTTTTTTAATCATGAGGAAAGTGATAAGAGGATAATATATTTATTTATTTATTTATTTTAATTTGGGGGGATTATCATATAGATTACTTACCTATAATTTTAAAACTTACTGCTTATATTTTGCTAGTGCTTAAAGTTGAACAAACACCTATTTAGAGAGGAATCTCTTCCAACTCAAGAAATTCACCAACAGTTATAAAATATAAAACAAAACACATAATATTTTCAGTAAGATAGGAGGATGCACTTTTTGTCACACAGGTTGAATCCTATGAGCTTTGTCTTAATATAAAACAAGGGACCACAACATATTTATTACAAACTACAAAATGCATTAATCAGTGTTCTCTAGAGAAACAGAACCAATAGGAGATGATAGAAAATAGATTATAGGTACATATAGACAGACATAAATATATAGAAGTAGATTTCTTATGAGAGATTGGCTCAATAATAATTGAAGCTGTGAAGCCCCATGACATGCTATCTGCAATCTGAAGACCCCGAAAGCCAGTAGTGGAGTTCCAGTCCAAACCTGAAGGTCTGAGAACCATGAGAACCAATGGTATAAGTTCTGATCTGAGTCTAAAGACCCAAAAATCAGTAGGGGCAATATCCAAGTGCAGAGAAGATGAATGTCCTAGCTTAAGCAGAGAGTGGATTTGTTCTTCCTCCACTTCTTCATTCTGCTCAGACCTGCAATGGATTGAAAGATACCCACCTGCACTGGTGAGCAGTATCCTCCTTCCCATTTACGGATCCAAATGCTAATCTCTTCCACAAACACCCACACAGACACATCCAGAAATAATATTTTACCAGCTATCTGGGCATCACTTAGCCCAGCCAAGGTGACATAAAATTAACCATCACAATACTTAGTAATATATAAAAGTACATTGTATTTCAACATTATCAAAATGTCAGCAAAACAGCAGGCCATTATGAAAATTATTGTGAGCCAATGAAATATCAATAGAACTAGACAGAAGTAGAAGAAATCATCAAAGTCAAAGTAAATGATAACTGAAAAATTAAGTCCATATTAGGAGCTGGTAATATAAGGTCCATGTGCCAAACATGCCATTTGGGGAGATTTTCATGTGCTGCTACCTGCCTTGTTTTAAGGAGCCTGCAAAGTATCCATTATCTGTTCTTAGCTTGCTGCTGTGAAGTGTAGGTATGATCAATATCAACAGTCCAATGACTCATACTTTGACAAAATGATAAACTGACACAAAGCTCCCAAAAGTTACTAAGATCTTCTCTAAATTAACCCACTGTGGCCTAAAGGATTCATTTAAAAACAAACAAACAAACTGAACAACAGCCGTAACGAAGAATGAAAATTCTACTGAAGCACAGCTTGGAGATAAAGATGTGGAAGAATATTTAAAAAAATAAGAAAAGAAAATTCTAGGAAGTTTATAATCCTAAACTGATCAACAGAGGCCTTTTATCAGATAACAGTTTTCTGAGTGTAAGGCAGCAGGAATCTAAGGAAATGTTGTACCTATAAAATTAAACAGAGTCCAATTGCCTTAATTTGTACTCAGTTTGAAAGTGTTTATAAATTTTTATTAAAATTCCTTCATTAGCCTTTAATACTCAACTTTCTCCTTATTGTGGGTTTATTACTACAAGAGGTCCTAGCCTAGATGACAGCACAGTCTAATTAGAATGTATCACATTTGGTTGTCAGTTTTTCTACCTGAAGCTCGTCATGCCTCCATGAACAGACATGGGCTTAACCCTGAGGAGATTTTGAAAATTCATCACAGGAGAGTCACAGAAGTGTGACCAAGTTTAGGATGAAAAAATAATTACCAGATATAGCACTTGCAAACTCCTTTGCTTTAGAGATAACAAAATCTTGTTTAGCCAGAACGCCTGGGGAACAGGAAAATCTGATTAAATCGATTTTCTACCTAAATTATGTAAACACATAAACTTTTTGTTTATTCATTGTGAAAAAAAAAACTGTGCTGAGTTATTAATAAGAATCATGTTTGGCATGATATAGGAAGAAGTGGTTGCTGCTGTTCAGTCCCTAAGAGTCGTGTGGGGCTCTGCAACCCCATGATTGCAGCACACCAGGCTTCCCTGTCTTTCACTATCTCCAGGAGTATACTCAAACTCAGTACCATTGAGTCAGTGATGCCATCCAACCATCTCATCCTTCATTGCCACATTCTCCTTTTGCCCTCAATCTTTCCTNGGCATGATATAGGAAGAAGTGGTTGCTGCTGTTCAGTCCCTAAGAGTCGTGTGGGACTCTGCAGCCCCATGATTACAGCACACCAGGCTTCCCTGTCTTTCACTATCTCCAGGAGTATACTCAAATTCAGTACCATTGAGTCAGTGATGCCATCCAACCATCTCATCCTTCATTGCCACATTCTCCTTTTGCCCTCAATCTTTCCTAGCACTACTTTAGCTATTTGAGGTCATTTTCCCAAAGGTGGGGCTTTGGCATCAGTTTGTGATTTCTCCTCCTGCAGATCCTGGTCTGTCTTCAGCTCTTACTCTCTGTCTGCTGGAGCACTCTTCTGCCACTGGCCATAGAGTAGGGGATAGTATTGCTCTGGCATTGAGGAATTAGGGATGCCCATGGACCCATTCACGGGATCATCACGTGAGGTTTTCCCAGTGGCACGTGGGCAGACCTCCTGCTGGAGTCTGGAACCACATCTGTTTATGACCTCTGAAATTGTTATCTGCCTCTTTCTGGATCTCTCCACTCCCCCAGGGACAGAGGTTTTTCTTCAATATTCTAGGTACTGTGGAAGAGAAAAGAGTTTCTCCATCTGCATCCCACACAACTGGGAAAGCTAGGTATTCATTCAATGCTTCTCTTTCGCCCATGGGAGAGATCACCACTTCAGCCCCATACTGCGCTACCTTAGTGGAGGAGCAATGCTGGCAAAGCTCCTTTTACCCTCTTCAGTGCAGCCAAACTCATATATTGTTGCTGTTGTTCAACAGAGTCCTGGAATCTCTCCTCAGGAAACCTGGACTTCTACAAATGCTCAAACGTGGGCATTTGTCCAAGTCAGCGCCCTCCAGGTGATTCCAAACCACAGTGGAAAGAAACAAAAACTTGTTTACAAGCTCCNCCCCCATGGGAGAGATCACCTCTTCAGCCCCATACTGCGCTACCTTAGTGGGGGAGCAGTGCTGGCAAAGCTCCTTTTAACCTCTCCAGTGCAGCCAAACTCATATATTGTTGCTGCTGTTCAACAGAGTCCTGGAATCTCTCCTCAGGAAACCAGGACTTCTACAAATGCTCTTTTATCTGTGGGCATTTGTCCAAGTCAGCGCCCTCCAGGTGATTCCAAACCACAGTGGAAAGAAACAAAAACTTGTTTACAAGCTCCTGGCAGTTCCACTGTCAGTACTGAGGTCTGTCTATCACAGATGCACAAGTGTCATAGCATACAGTGCTGGATTCCACAACTCTCATAGAGACACTTTCGTTCATGGGTACATGCCAAATTTTAGTTGTTAAAAAGAGGAGAAAATGGAGGATGTCTAATATTGTTATTNCCTGGCAGTTCCACTGTCAGTATTGAGGTCTGTCTATCACAGATGCACAAGTGTCATAGCATACAGTGCTGGATTCCACAACTCTCATAGAGACACTTTCGTTCATGGGTACATGCCAAATTTTAGTTGTTAAAAAGAGGAGAAAATGGAGGATGTCTAATATTGTTATTATGCTGATGTTCAAGTCTTCATTTTCTTGTTGAAACTTGTCAAAGATAGGATTATGGCTTCTTATCCATTGCAAATTCATATATTTGACTGTAGGTGGCGCTAGTGGTAAAGAATCCTCCTGCCAATGCAGGAGCCTTAAGAGATGAGGGTTCCATCCCTAAGTGGGGATGATTCCCTGTAGAAGGGCATGGCAATCCACTCCAGTAGTCTTGCTTAGAGAATCNATATATTTGACTGTAGGTGGCGCTAGTGGTAAAGAATCCTCCTGCCAATGCAGGAGCCTTAAGAGATGAGGGTTCCATCCCTAAGTGGGGATGATTCCCTGTAGAAGGGCATGGCAATCCACTCCAGTAGTCTTGCTTAGAGAATCCGATGGACAGAGGAGACTCCCAAGTGGGTTATAGTCCATTAAGTCTCAAAGAGTAGGACACAACTGAAGCGACTCTTACACTCATATATATATTATAGTAGGCTTCTGTTAGCTTTCTTTCCAGTAAAAACAAAACAAAATGTACCTATTGCCATTTTCATCTTNTCTGAGGGAGAGGGAGAGGGTGGGATGATGTGGGAGAATGGCATTGAAACATGTATACCATCATGTAAGAAACGAATTGCCAGTCTATGTTCAATACAGGATACAGGATGCTTGGGGCTGGTGCACGGGGATGATCCAGAGAGATGATATGGGGTGGGAAGTGGGAGGGGGGTTCAGGAATGGGAACTCATGTACACCCATGGCAAAACCAATACAGTATTGTAAAGTAAAATAAAGTAAAAATAAAAATTAAAAAAAAAAGCTCAACATTCAGAAAATGAAAAAAATAAAAAATAAAATTGAAAGGCCATCTACTATTGTATTTTTATTGTGAGCTTCATATGTGACCTTCATTTTTACCATAGTAATCTCTCAATTTTACACACTGAAACTCTAAAAACAGTGCATGGGTTTCTATGTTGTCCAATCTGGTTTCTTGAGAAAAGCAACTAAGCTCCTGGCCCCTTACTGTACAGTCTCTATTTTTGAAAGTCTCAGGCCAAAGCAACAGAGAGACCAAGATCTTAGAAACTCAATTCAATTCGGAGAACTCTGTGTGTGTGTGTGCGTGCGCGTGTGTGTGTGCACTACAAATTGGCACTTATCAAGATCATAGCCAATGACTGAACAAAGGCATATGCCATGTGCCTCTACAGAGACTGAACCCCTTGCTGCAATGGCTACCATTATGATCTCAATCCTTGCATCTTCTCATATCTAGAGAAGCACTCAATCCCTTCATGGTGACATCAGATCCTCATGACTAACAAAAAACCTTTTGTAGAATGAGTGCTTCGTTTTATTGAACTTGCCCTTCACCAAAACCTTATATATTGACCTTCCCCACTGCTGCTTTAGAGCAGTCTCTCAAGGATATCTGAGATGCTGCTTCATGGGCTGCAGTCCTCATTTTGCCCCAAATAAAATTTAACTCGCAATTCTCAAGTTATACATGTATTTAAGTTAACACATGTATTGGAATATAATTGCTTTACAATGTTGTATTAGTTTCTGCTGTACAACAAAGTGAATCAGCTATATGTATATGAGAAGGCAACAGGCGGGAAGGCAGGGGTCCCCAAGCATAGGAAATTGACTACAAGTGTCAGACTTTTTTTTTTTTCCTCTTTTATAAGGGGCAGAAAGAAACAAACTACAAGTGTCAGACCTTTTTATTCTTCTTCTTTTCTATAAAAAATTAAAAGGAAGTTTCTTTTAAAATTCTGTGTTGCTGTGATGACACTTGGTTCCACCTGAACTTGACTTTTCTCAGATCTTGAGCTAACCAATACGTTTTTCTAATGGAAATGTTTTTCTTAAGCTATGTTAACGAAACTAGGTATTTGCTTGGAAATCTGCCTTTCTTCAAGATTCAGGTCAATTGTTTTATTGCCCAAGATGACTCACATTTTCCATTATCTCAAAATACATGTTGTTGGTTAGGGGCCTGGTGCAACTCTGAGTTTTGAGACATTTCCTTTCTCTAATTAGCAGCTTGCTAGTAGGTATATAACTCCTTGCTAAAAACTAGCAAGGGGGCACTCTTTCTGCACCCTTTTGATGTCTATGTCAGAGGTTTTCTCTATCTCTTTTATACTTTAATAAAACTTTATTACACAAAAACTCTGAGTGATCAAGCTTTGTCACTGGCTTCAGATCAAATTCTTCTCTTCCAGAGGCCAAGAATCCTGGAGTCGTTCATGGCTCACAGCGGCAACCTTTCATATACATATATCCCCTCTCTCTTGAGCCTCCCAGCCACTCCCATTTACTATAATATTATCCCATTCTTCAATAACAATAAATGTACTTAGCTCAATAAAAATAAATAATACAGCGTTTTAATATTTAAAATTTTAGGTTTGTTATTTTTTTTAAATAACTACTAAAGATCATTATACCAGATATCACCCCCTCTTTGCTTGAGTTGCCTAAGTAATTAATTCTTCATTGATTCATGAAGATTTACAATGTTCCTTACCTTTGTGTCAGCTATAAGAACATAATATTTTAAGTAAATTTCTTCACATAATTGACTATTTCAGTTTTAAAATCAGTATAAAGTTGTGCAGGTCTGTTCTTTGTTTTTGATTTTTCAATTTTTTTGGTACCAATCTGCTTACTCATTATTCACCTTCTACAATCAGTATGAAAACTGGCTGAAAATTGATAATTCATGACTGGAATGGTCTCTCAGTAGAACTAGATAGCTTTACCAAGAAATAAAGCAAAACGAAGAAATAAGGAGAAACTTATTATCTCCTGGAAATTGCTTGTCCGATGCTTGTTGTTGTTCAGTTACTCAATCGTATCTGACTCTGCGACACCATAGACTGCAGCACTCCAGGCTTTCCTGTCCATCTCCCAGAGCTTGCTCAGACTCAGTAGGTCTATTGAGTCAGTGATGCCATCCAAGCATCCCGCCCTCTGTCATCCCCTTTTTCTTCCAACCTTCAATCTTTTCCAGCATCAGGGTCTTTTCTAATGAGTCAGCTCTTCACATCAGGTGGCCAAAATATTGAAACTTAAACTTCAGCATTGATGACTAAAAAGATGTACAACTTGAGAATTGTGAGTTAAGTTTTATCTGGGGCAAAATGAGGACTGCAGCCCAGGAGGCAGTATCTCAGATATCCCTGAGAGACTGCTCCAAAGCAGCAGTGGAGAAGGTCAATATATAAGGTTTTGGTGAAGGGGGAGTTCAGTACCATCATTAAGCATTCATTTTACAAAAGGTTTTTTGTTCATCATGAGGATCTGATGTCACCATGAAGGAATTGAGTGCTTCTCTAAATGAGAGAAGATGCAAGGACTGAGATCATAAAATCTGTTCCTAAAAACATCCAGCTGTCCCATTAGATTCCCTGGAGCACAGAATACCTCACTCCACCCTGAACTCCCTCAGGGGCTTTTGAAGGTCAACAGCTATATCAGTGTAGGGTTCAGTCTCCATAGAGGCAGATGGCAAATGCCGTTGTTGTTCAGTCGTTGGCAATGATCTTGGTAAGTGCCAATTTGTAGTTGACAGAATCAGTCCTTCCAATGAATATTCAGGACTAATTCCCTTTAGAATTGATTTGATCTCTTTGCAGTCCAAAGGACTCTCAAGAATCTCCTCCAACATCACAGTTTAAAAGCATCAATTTTTCGGCACTCTGCCTTCATTATGGTCCAACTCTCATATCCATACATGGACCTTTGTTGGCAAACAGGCATGTAATTTATGTTATACTTTTTTTCTAAAGAGGACAAATAATATCCCTTCCCTTATGAAAACTCTCATTTCACAAAAAATTTGATATTTTCTACAATGCTTCAGTCTCAAAGTGGATTCTAATTGTTTAAGTCATCCTGGGATATAAAATCAATACCAAAAAAAGTAGAATAATCCAAATTATTGAGCTATAATTCTTTACAAGTCAAATAATCAGGTTCTGAGATCAAGAGTAAAATTTACTTCAGTCTATCAGAATCATCAAAAATAATGCATACTGGGTAAGGCTGACATATATTTAATATGATTTTTAAGTATCTAGCTGATTTCTAGTTGAGATTGAAAGCCAGTTCTGCAGCACTAAGAACCTGGTGCTTTACAGTAATGCTGACATATATTTAATATGATTTTTAAGTATCTAGCTGATTTCTAGTTGAGACTGAAAACCAGTTCTGCAGCACTAAGAAACTGGTGCTTTCCAGTGTTTGCATATTCACTATAGGCTATAGTTCTTTGTAAATATTACCATAACAGAAGAAGTGCAAAGAGAAAAAGATGTGAATATTGATATGGAATACCCCAATAAGAACTTGGAAACAAATCTAAAATTATAATTACCAGAAGCAATGAATTAATGGCAAAGCAAAACTGAGGGAGAGCAGAAAAAATATTTTAATCTTCACAGAAAGAAACTGAACTTAAAACATTATGCTATCTAACACCAACCCTGCAGAAGGTTTTGTGAGCCTTCTGGACGATTTAGTTGATATAAACCAAAAAATGAAGGGCTTTCCTGGTGGCTGAGCTGGCAAAGAATCTGCCTGCAATGTGGGAGACCTGGGTTCAATCCCTGGGTTGGGAAGATCACATGGAGAAAGGAAAGGCTACCCAGTCCAGTTTTCTTGCCTGGATAATTCCATGTACTATATAGTTCATGAGGTCACAAAGAGTTAGACATGACTGAGTGATTTTCACTTTCACTTTCTTTTCAAAAAATGAAAGAGATTTCTCTACATGTAGAATATTTGTCATAAAACAAAGATCAGATAAGGTGAGTAATGCTTTTGTATTCTAAAATTCCATTTAAAAAAATAACAACTTTAAAATATTAAGTGCACCTTTCATCTTAAAGTGATTTTTATTTTGTCTCAATATTTCATTTTTTTTTATGTTTACCTTATTAAATGTCTAAATCAAGTGGGGATAGTTTTATCTGTTAATGAAATATATAATCTTGCCACTACATATCAGCTCATATTATTATCAAACAAGTATGCCGTTTCATTATACCAGTTTGTTTTACAGCAAACCTCTGGAACATTTTGAATTCTTGGCAAAACTCTATTAGTCTTTGCCCTGCTTCATTCCGTATTCCAAGGCCAAATTTGCCTGTTACTCCAGGTGCTTCTTGACTTCCTACTTTTGCATTCCATCTCCTATAATGAAAAGGACATCTTTTCCGGGTGTTAGTTCTAAAAGGTCTTGTAGGTCTTCATAGAACAATTCAACATCAGCTTCTTCAGCATTACTGGTTGGGGCATAGGCTTGGATTACTGTGATACTGAATGGTTTGCCTTGGAAACGAACAGAGATCATTCTGTCGTTTTTGAGATTGCATCCAAGTACTGCATTTCTGACTCTTTTGTTGACCATGATGGCTACTCCATTTCTTCTGAGGGATTCCTGCCTGCAGTAGTAGCTATAATGAAAGGAACACATCAAGGTTGTATATTGTCACTCTGCTTATTTAACTTACATGCAGAGTACATCATGAGAAATGCTGGACTGGAAGAAACTCAAGCTGGAATCAAGATTGCCAGGAGAAATATCAATAACCTCAGATATGCAGATGACACCACCCTTATGGCAGAAAGTGAAGAGGAACCAAAAAACCTCTTGAAGAAAGTGAAAGAGGAGAGTAAAAAAGTTGGCTTAAAGCTCAACATTCAGAAAACAAAGATCATGGCATCTGGTCCCATCACTTCATGG
>SJYW01028422.1:6698-18466 GCA_006410735.1 Raphicerus campestris | reverse complement strand
CAAACAACATTTTACATGACATCATTTGCTCCTCACAAAGAAATAGGAAGTTACTATCACTGTGTTTGGAGAAGGCAATGGCAATCCACTCGTGTTCTTGCCTGGAGAATCCCAGGGATGGCGGAGTCTGGTGGGCTGCTGTCTATGGGGTTGCACAGAGTCAGACACGACAGAGGTGACTTAGCAGCAGCAGCATCACTGTGTTGGAGTTGGAAAATGAAACAATATAGAGCAGTTTACATAATCTGTAAGCAATAGAGGGGAGATCAAGAGCAGACAATGAGCAAAGATGAATTTCTCTTCATAATTAAAACTTCAGTGAAGTTATTATTTTGGGGCTCACACACCACTGCTTCAAGTTGCCTTAAGTACCAATTGATTAGCAAAAACTTCCTATTGAACTGTGCCAGGCCAGAACNTGAGCAAAGATGAATTTCTCTTCATAATTAAAACTTCAGTGAAGTTATTATTTTGGGGCTCACACACCACTGCTTCAAGTTGCCTTAAGTACCAATTGATTAGCAAAAACTTCCTATTGAACTGTGCCAGGCCAGAACTAATAAAATGTAGTTTTGTTTTTCTTATTTCATAACTATTTTTTAGCACTTACTATTACCAGTTGGGCCTCCCAGGTAGTGCGGTGGCAAAGAATCCGCCTGCCAATACAGGAGACAGAAAAGACACAGGTTCAACTCTGGGTTGGGAAGATCCCCTGGAGTGGAAAATGGCAAACCACTCTAATATTCTTGCCTGGAAACTTCCATGGACAGAGGCGCTTGGCAGGCTGTAGTCCATGGGGTCACAAAGAGCTGGACACAATTGAACAACTGAGCATACACTGGAATCAGATCTTACCCAATGTAAATCACTGTGATGACTTTTGTGAACCTTTTAGGCCTTGGTGAGCTTTTATGTAAGGATTGAGAGTAAAGTACCCTAATCAGAATTTTAAAAAGGAATTTCTAAGCCATCACTTTTAGTGAGTATTAGGAATCAAGCCACTGAGGAAAAAATCAAGATAAGTGCAATGGACAAAATGGCAGCCAAAAATAAGATATAACCCGAGGGCAAGGAATTTGATGAAAGGATAAATCAAGAAAGAATATGGATATAGAGTGAGTCATTGATTAGACAAATCCATTTAAATGAATGACTGATCTTGTCACTTTCAATACTATATCTTGGCATCAGAAAAACATAATCATAGTTGCATTTCTCAGTTGGCGTAATTTCTTTTCTTTCTACTAATATTTGATTTAATTAAGAAATTCACTGATAGAGAAGAGAAAGTAGAAAGTGCTTCATATCTTTTATTTCTATAAAATAAAGACTCTATATCACCTTAAGAAAAGCGGTTCAGAAGTTCTCTTCCCACTTTGGTATGAGACTAGATTAATGTGTCCTGACAGTTGGAGCTATACTCCTATTGCTATAATTGTGCAAGACACAGAGTCTAATGTGAAACCACATTAACTACAGAGTAGGCCTACTGTTTGCAAGATTACACATGGGATAGGTCAATTTAAGAAGATGCTAGTTTATTTTTTGCTTGGGATGTACAAATAAATAACTTCTCAGCTATTTCAGTGAGAAAGTATTAAAAGGACATACCATAAATATTACTCTTTCCATTTGGCATATAATAGCAGTTCTTTTTTTTTTTCCCTTTAAGTGATTTCCCAAAATTTCTGAAAGTGAGTGAAAATAACTTTGAGTAACTACTTTTTGTCAAGTACTTTTGTAGAGGCTATATTTTACAGACAAAGAAATAAAAAGTCAGAGAGCCTGTGGCAACAATCAAAATTTATACTCAGATCAATCTGAATATACAAATCTTAATTCTATAAGCATAATTGTTTTCACATTAGACCTTGGCATTTACACTTTTAAAAAGTGAGTGAAACTTTCACTTTTTTTCTGTAGTTATATTTTTGTTGTTATTGTTTAGTCACTCAGTTGTTTCCACTCTTTTGTGACCCCATGGACTGTAGCCCACCAGGCTTCTTTGTGCATGGAATTTTCCAGGCAAGAATACTGGAATGGGTTGCCATTTCTCCTTCAAGGTATCTTCCAGACCAGGGATCAAACCTGTGTCTCTGCTTCTCCTTCTTTGCAGAAGGATTTTTTTACTACTGAGTCACCAGGAAAACCCAGTCATATTTCAATAGACTGTATTTACTCAGTCATTCAGCAAATACTGTGTACCAGATATGTACCAGGTATTTGGATACATGTAAGATCTAAAGCAATAACCATGGATAAAATTCTGGAACCTCATGGAGCTTTTACATTTTACTGAGGGAGACACATAACTTAACAGAAGGTATGAAAGACTGAAGGCGAGAGGAGAAGGGGACAACAGATGATGAGATGGTTGGTTGGCATCACTGACTCCATAGACATGAGTCTGAGTGAACTCCGAGAGTTAGTGATGGACAAGGAGGCCTGGCGTGCTGCAGTTCATGGGGTCGCAAAGAGTCGGATACGACTGAGCAATTGAACTGAACTGAACTGATTTTACATGGAGTGATATTTTAAAGTTCTCAGTTTACAATAATATGGAAGCTTTTTTTAAAATAAAATTATGTTAAAATAAACTTTATTGCTCTTTATTTTCTATGAGGTAATATGACTATTAATGTGAGGTACTACATTAACTTCTTATATATTTATAAACTTGTTTTACCTTAGAGTGACTTACTATAGTTGGAAAATACATAATAGTTGTTAAATGACATAGATGAAAATAAATTCTGTGACAATGTTCTTCTGAAAAGAGAGGAATTTTAAGGATCATAGCAAAATTGTTTTAACTACTAAAGGAATTCCCTGAATATGCATAACATAAATATGACAATTATTTTAATCTATATTTTAGTTACTTTTCTACATGTATAGTTGCAGTAACCTGCTGATTAGTCAAAATCCAGTGTTTGAAAAGAATCCAACTAACAGCACATGGAAACTAGGATGTTTTTTAATAATAAGAAAAATATGTTGCATCTCAAATCTAAATTGATTCACTGGGAGATGATCTAAAGCTGTTTGAACATCTGTTTAAAATGGCCCTCAAGAACATGGTTATTTTGGATTAAATGAAGCTACTTCACTTTGGAAAATTATAACTTCTAAAGGAGATGCATATCATCATCCCCGTTTTCAACCCATGCTTGTCTTCTGGAGCCCAAACTAGATGCAAATGATTTAATGGCATTTAATGGAATCTTTGGAGACCTATAGAGGAATAGTGCTCACTGGCCAGTATTCAGGCTTGCCAGGGATTTCATTTGCATTTGCTCCTAAATATAGAAAATGTAATAATCAGTGTGTCATAACTGCCGTTGTTCAACACACTGTGCCTTTTTCTTTCTTTTTTCCTGCCTTACAAAGTAGGTTTCTTTTCTTTTCTTATTTCTTTTTATTTAGGTGAAAGAAAATGGCTCTACATAACAGGAACATCATCCTTTACCTCTGTTTTCTCTATTACAAGAGATATAACTGCACATGCAAAATTGCTCTGCCCAGGGAATTGTTATTTGAATCTCTTTAAATCCACTGTGAGAAAACAATCAAGTGGACACATAAATGTGATTGAAAAAATTCCAGATTGTTACCTTTGAAGCTACATTTGTAGGATAAATATTACTCTTTACGTTTCCATTTATTCTGTGAGTTTTTTTCCTCTTTCAAGATAGTGGTAACTAATAGAAAATATTTTATGCCTTCATTTAAATGAAAGCTCAAAAATGCCTGGAATATATTTGATGTTTTCATGTCACAACATGTTTATCCAATTAAATTTTTTAAGAAAATCTTTCGTTTTTATCTCAAACAAATGCAGAACAACATTAGCACAACCTACTTTTTGAGAATAAGTACATTATAGTTATGAAATTCTTTGGCTATATGGAATTTATTATGATTTGGGAAAACCTGAAACATTTTTTCCTAATGCATTTTTCTTTTTTACATTACATATAGTAATTTTATTTTTCACAAGACAAGCCTTGTCAGAAAAGTTCAATTGAAAATATAAAATCACATTCAGTTCTCCCCAAAGACAGCCAGGGAATGGCAGTCTTCTGAGAGCATTCTGCGAATGAAAGGGGGGAGGTTTATATATTTTTTATTGTGTAATAGTCACACAAATCAGAAAAAGTAGTTAATTTGAAACACATTTTCAGTTCCTAAGGAAATTTTTTTTTTAATGGCTCACATTTTCCCCCCAGTTCTACCACATTTGGGATAATTCAAAATCACTACAATCATTGGTTCCCTAGTGGTAAGATTTTTGCACCCCTCACCTCTCCACTCCTGGGATATTTAGAAAAGTCTGGATATGTTTTGATTGTCACATTTTTGAGTGCTACTGGCATGTAATGGACAGAGGACATATATGCTGAACACAGGATATATGCACAGGAAAGCCCCCACAACAAAAATTTATCTGATATGCATTGACAATAGTGTCAAGATCAAGAAACCCTGTCTAAAGTAAAAACTTGTTGTTGCCAGTCACTAAGGCTAACGGAAAGTGTCTTATGGAATCTATCCTTCTGCATGGAAGGAAGTAAAACACAACCTTGTCTCTAGAATCTCATACTGTGAATGTTTTATAAACCAACACTCAAAATATTTCAATATTAAAGAAGATAAAGTTGATAACACCTTCATTTATTAATCCCATCAAACAGATATTTCTTACAGAAACCCTACATAACAATTCTTACACTAGATACAAGCAACGCAGTCTATGCAGAAGGACATTACCATTGGATATAAATGTTTCCCTGGTGGCTCAGAGAGTAAAGAATCTGCCTGCAATACAGAATACCTGGGTTGGCTCCCTGGGGTTGGAAAGATCCCCTCGTAAAGGAAATGGCAACCCACTCCAGTATTCTTATCTGGAGAATACTATGGACAGAGGAATCTGGAGGACTACAGTCCATAGGGTTGCAAAATGTTTGACACGACTGAGCGACTAACATTAACAAATGTTTCATGAAAGCAGGGAATAATGGTGGTGTTGTTTACTGTTATATTTTTCAATTGCTAGCATAGAGCCTAAACACATAAAGCTTAATCAATATGTGTTGCATTAACAAAAAGATTAATGAGTATATTAAAGCAATGACATGACAAGCATGTACCAGGCACAGTGGCACATTAGAGAAAGAAATAACTTGCATGGTACGACATGTCAGAAGGGTCTTCCTGGATGAGGGAGCATTTGACCTAAGCCTCTTGAACTGATAAGTTTATTGAACAGTAACGGGAAAATGAGTCGGGTTGAATGACACTAGGAAAGACAATAGATGAGGTTTCTGTACAAGTTAGGCCTTGGAAGATAAAGCATTTTTGTTGAATATCAGGTGAACTAATATGGTTGGAGGTCTGTACTCAAAAGAAAGTCTCAGTTCAGTTCAGTTGCTCAGATGTGTCCGACTTCTTGTGACCCCATGAACCGCAGCACCCCAGGCCTCCCTGTCGATCACAAACTCCCTGAGCTCACCCAAACCCATGTCCATTGAGTCAGTGAGGCCATCCAATCATCTCATCTTCTCTTGCCTCCTTCTCCTCCTGCCCTCAATCTTTCCCAGCATCAGGGTCTTTTCAAATAAATCAGCTCTTCACATCAGGTGTCCAAAGCTTGAAGTTTCAGCTTCAACATCAGTCCTTCCAATGAACACCCAGGGCTGATCTCCTTTAGGATGGACTGGTTGGATCTCCTTGCAGTCCAAGGGACTCTCAAGAGCCTTCACCAACACCACAATTCAAAAGCATCAGTTTTTCAGTGCTCAGCTTTGTTTATAGTCCAACTATCACATCCATACATGATCACTGGAAAAACCATAGCCTTTACTAGATGGAGCTTTGTTGACAAAGTAATGTCTCTGCTTTTTAATATGCTATCTAGGTTGGTCATAACTTTCCTTCCAAGGAGGAAATGTGTTTTAATTTCATGGCTGCGATCACCATCTGCAGTGATTTTGGAGCCNCTTGTTGCCAGTCACTAAGGCTAACGGAAAGTGTCTTATGGAATCTATCCTTCTGCATGGAAGGAAGTAAAACACAACCTTGTCTCTAGAATCTCATACTGTGAATGTTTTATAAACCAACACTCAAAATATTTCAATATTAAAGAAGATAAAGTTGATAACACCTTCATTTATTAATCCCATCAAACAGATATTTCTTACAGAAACCCTACATAACAATTCTTACACTAGATACAAGCAACGCAGTCTATGCAGAAGGACATTACCATTGGATATAAATGTTTCCCTGGTGGCTCAGAGAGTAAAGAATCTGCCTGCAATACAGAATACCTGGGTTGGCTCCCTGGGGTTGGAAAGATCCCCTCGTAAAGGAAATGGCAACCCACTCCAGTATTCTTATCTGGAGAATACTATGGACAGAGGAATCTGGAGGACTACAGTCCATAGGGTTGCAAAATGTTTGACACGACTGAGCGACTAACATTAACAAATGTTTCATGAAAGCAGGGAATAATGGTGGTGTTGTTTACTGTTATATTTTTCAATTGCTAGCATAGAGCCTAAACACATAAAGCTTAATCAATATGTGTTGCATTAACAAAAAGATTAATGAGTATATTAAAGCAATGACATGACAAGCATGTACCAGGCACAGTGGCACATTAGAGAAAGAAATAACTTGCATGGTACGACATGTCAGAAGGGTCTTCCTGGATGAGGGAGCATTTGACCTAAGCCTCTTGAACTGATAAGTTTATTGAACAGTAACGGGAAAATGAGTCGGGTTGAATGACACTAGGAAAGACAATAGATGAGGTTTCTGTACAAGTTAGGCCTTGGAAGATAAAGCATTTTTGTTGAATATCAGGTGAACTAATATGGTTGGAGGTCTGTACTCAAAAGAAAGTCTCAGTTCAGTTCAGTTGCTCAGATGTGTCCGACTTCTTGTGACCCCATGAACCGCAGCACCCCAGGCCTCCCTGTCGATCACAAACTCCCTGAGCTCACCCAAACCCATGTCCATTGAGTCAGTGAGGCCATCCAATCATCTCATCTTCTCTTGCCTCCTTCTCCTCCTGCCCTCAATCTTTCCCAGCATCAGGGTCTTTTCAAATAAATCAGCTCTTCACATCAGGTGTCCAAAGCTTGAAGTTTCAGCTTCAACATCAGTCCTTCCAATGAACACCCAGGGCTGATCTCCTTTAGGATGGACTGGTTGGATCTCCTTGCAGTCCAAGGGACTCTCAAGAGCCTTCACCAACACCACAATTCAAAAGCATCAGTTCTTCAGTGCTCAGCTTTGTTTATAGTCCAACTATCACATCCATACATGATCACTGGAAAAACCATAGCCTTTACTAGATGGAGCTTTGTTGACAAAGTAATGTCTCTGCTTTTTAATATGCTATCTAGGTTGGTCATAACTTTCCTTCCAAGGAGGAAATGTGTTTTAATTTCATGGCTGCGATCACCATCTGCAGTGATTTTGGAGCCCAGAAAAATAAAGTCAGCCACTGTTTCCATTGTTTCCCCATCTATTTGCCGTGAAGTGATGGGACTGGATGCTATGATCTTCATTTTCTGAATGTTGAGCTTTAAGCCAACTTTTTCACTCTCCTCTTTCACTTTCATCAAGAGGCCCTTTAGTTCTTCTGCCTTTCTGCCATAACAGTGGTGTCCTCTACATATCTGAGGTTATTGATATTTCTCCTGATAATCTTGATTCCAGATGGTGCTTCATCCAGCCCAGTGTTTCTTCTTATGTACTCTGCATATAAGTCAAATAAGCAGGGTGACAATATACAGCCTTGTTGTACTCTTTCCTATTTGGAACCAGTCTGTTGTTCCATGTCCAGTTTTAATTGTTGCTTCCTGACCTGCATATAGGTTTCTCAAGAAGCAGGTCAGGTGGTCTGGTATTCCCATCTCTTTCAGAATTTTACACAGTTTATTGTGATCCACACAGTTAAAGGCTTTGGCATAGTCAATAAAGCAGAAATAGATGTTTTTCTGGAACTCTCTTGCTTTTTCCATGATCCAGCAGATGTTGGCAATTTGATCTCTGGTTCCTCTGCTTTTTCTAAAACCAGCTTGAACATCTGGAAGTTCATGGTTCACATATTGCTGAAGCCTGGCTTGGAGAATTTTGAGCATTACTTTACTAGTGTGTGAGATGAGTGCAATTGTGCAGTAGTTTGAGCACTCTTTGGCATTGCCTTTCTCTGGGATTGGAATGAAAACTGACCTTTTCCAGTCTTGTGGCCACTGCTGAGTATTTCAGTTTGCTGACATGTTGAGTGCAGCACTTTCACCGCATCATCTTTCAGGATTTGAAATAGCTCATCTGGAATGCCATCACCTCCACTAGCTTTGTTTATAGTGATCTAAGGCTAGCAATATCAACTGAGGAGGCAGCCGTGTAGTGGTGAAAGAAGCAGCTTTAGAGTGGATGAGCAAATGACTGAGAAGATAATGAAAAGAACAAATGAAGAAGGGGAGAAAGAAAGACAGAGAGAGATGCAAAGACTGAATATTTGTTAGGAATGAAGGCTACGAATAAGGTTTTTTGTATTATAGTGTGTATCATGAGAGCCAGGAGAAAAATAATTGTTTAAAAGCAATTATTGGTTTTACAGGGACAAACGAAAAGAAGTCAGTAAAGCTGAGGTTCCAGAGAAGTCACTGAGTTTTTCATCAGGAATGCCAATATTTCATACACATATACTAGGAGAAAGAGGGTCAGAGTTCAAGGGAAAATTACCTGAAAGAGCTGTGAAATTTCACTCCNGTGTTGTTCCATGTCCAGTTTTAATTGTTGCTTCCTGACCTGCATATAGGTTTCTCAAGAAGCAGGTCAGGTGGTCTGGTATTCCCATCTCTTTCAGAATTTTACACAGTTTATTGTGATCCACACAGTCAAAGGCTTTGGCATAGTCAATAAAGCAGAAATAGATGTTTTTCTGGAACTCTCTTGCTTTTTCCATGATCCAGCAGATGTTGGCAATTTGATCTCTGGTTCCTCTGCTTTTTCTAAAACCAGCTTGAACATCTGGAAGTTCATGGTTCACATATTGCTGAAGCCTGGCTTGGAGAATTTTGAGCATTACTTTACTAGTGTGTGAGATGAGTGCAATTGTGCAGTAGTTTGAGCACTCTTTGGCATTGCCTTTCTCTGGGATTGGAATGAAAACTGACCTTTTCCAGTCTTGTGGCCACTGCTGAGTATTCCAGTTTGCTGACATGTTGAGTGCAGCACTTTCACCGCATCATCTTTCAGGATTTGAAATAGCTCATCTGGAATGCCATCACCTCCACTAGCTTTGTTTATAGTGATCTAAGGCTAGCAAAATCAACTGAGGAGGCAGCCGTGTAGTGGTGAAAGAAGCAGCTTTAGAGTGGATGAGCAAATGACTGAGAAGATAATGAAAAGAACAAATGAAGAAGGGGAGAAAGAAAGACAGAGAGAGATGCAAAGACTGAATATTTGTTAGGAATGAAGGCTACGAATAAGGTTTTTTGTATTATAGTGTGTATCATGAGAGCCAGGAGAAAAATAATTGTTTAAAAGCAATTATTGGTTTTACAGGGACAAACGAAAAGAAGTCAGTAAAGCTGAGGTTCCAGAGAAGTCACTGAGTTTTTCATCAGGAATGCCAATATTTCATACACATATACTAGGAGAAAGAGGGTCAGAGTTAAAGGGAAAATTACCTGAAAGAGCTGTGAAATTTCACTCCCCTTTCGAGTACATTTCCTTGGCTCACAGCCTCATTCTATTTTACTTGGGCTACAGTCATAGCCTCCTAAATAGCTCTTCCCTGGCACAGTGCCTTTTAAGAACAGCTTCAACATGAATCTTTTCAAATCTCAAATTTGAACATATCACTCACTCCCTTGCTCAAAAGCTGTCATGGACTAGTCACTATTTATAATCCCAATTTTTCCCCCTGGAATTCAAAGCCCTTCATTTTCTGTTTCCAGTCTTATTTTTGTACCTTTTCCTTTTTATATTTTATCACAGTTTCCAGAATTAAACAACGGGAAGTTTTCTGGGTTTACTGCATTGTTTCTTGCCTGAATGTTTTTTCCTGTGTTTTTATTTACCCACTTAGGAATATCACTTTTTTAATTCTTCACTGTCAACATCATAGGCATCGTTCAGTTTATAATTTAATACTATCTACTCAATTACATTTGCTCTGATTCTCCCCACCTGTAGATAATTTCTGTTTTCCATTCTTCTGAAGTATCTTCAGGCCTCCCTCCTAGTATTTGTATATATTTTTCTTTATCATATTTATTTATCTCAGTTGATATATATATATGGCTTTTTTTCTCAGCATCCATTCCATATGTTTCTGTTAATGGCAGCCTAATTTAAATTAGGTGACTCCCTAGGCTATGTATTTTTCATAAGATTAACCCTATTCCCATGGCCACAGTGAATTGATTTCTGATCCAAGTGAGCAGGCTGGATCAATCAAGCATCAATACCTGGATTTTTCTGACACTATAAAGAATATGTTCACCTTCTACTGGCCTAAGAGACAGAATTAATGTGTCATGAAAAGGACTGGCCTGGGAATCAAGTCAATATAGATTAAAATGGAATTGAGAAGAAGTCTCTAAAAGATAGAGAGAAAAAGGTCAAATTGTAATGAAAAAAAAATTCTTTTTTTAAATCTCTGGATTTAGGATTTCTGTATTGTGTTACTACAGGGGACATTGTTCATTTCTGTTCTCTATGAATGATGCCTCCAGGAAATTTGTGATGTGGTAGCATAGCATTTTATCATTTGAACCAATAAATTTCCCATTCTCAGATTAATTAAATTTAATGGAGTTTCTTACATTGTCACTTACAAATGAAACAAGTGATACATTTACTGACAATTCTAAAAATATTTCTTCTGCTGAAGAATACACTCTTGAGAACTGTATTTACTTTCTAATTGTGAATTCAAGTAATTCCTAACAGTGCTTTTCTGCTAATAAACTAATTTATGCTTTAATATATTCTATTACATTGGTTCAAGCTGGTTTAATTTTTTTATTTAAATTTTTATTTTTACTTTATTTTACTTTACAATACTCTATTGATTTTGCAATACATTGACATGAATCCACCACCGGTGTACATGAGTTCCCAATCCTGAACCCCCCCTCTCACCTCTCACCCCATTCATCTCTCTGGATCATCCCCGTGCACCAGCCCCAAGCATTCTGTATCCTGTATCGAACATAGACTGGCTATCCGTTTCTTACATGATAGTATACATGTTTCAGTGCCATTCTCCGATATTATCCCACCCTCTCCCTCTCCCTCAGAGTCCAAAAGTCCATTCTATACATCTGTGTCTCTTTTGCTGTCTCTCATACAGGGTTATCATTACCATCTTTCTAAATTCCATATATATGTGATAGTATACTGTATTGGTGTTTTTCTTTCTGGCTTACTTCATTCTGTATAATCGGCTCCAGTTTCATCCACCTCATTAGAACTGATTCAAATGTATTCTTTTTAATGTCTGAGTAATACACCATAGTGTATATGTACCACTGCTTTCTTATCCATTCATCTGCTGATGGACATCTAGGTCGTTTCCATGTCCTGGCTATTATAAACAGTACTGCAATAAATATTGGGGTACATGTGTTTCTTTCAATTCTGGTTTACTCAGTGTGTATGCCCAGCAGTGGGATTTCTGGGTCATAAGGCAGTTCTATTTGCAATTTTTAAAGGAATCTCCACACTGTTCTCCATAGTGG
>SJYW01028419.1:102372-115017 GCA_006410735.1 Raphicerus campestris | reverse complement strand
AAGTTTTGCAAGCTGTTATCCATCGTTCTGAGCACCTGGTTCACGGCTGCAGGATTCATTCACCTGGTGAGCATCTCATTCAACCCCTTGGTGTGGCTGGTGAGCATGCATGTCTTTTCTGTGAAGAATGGACGCAAACCTCCCGAGCTCCTGTCTCCATCATTGTGATCAGCGTGAGGTCTGTCTTTTTATCTCCTTTGGGTGGGTTTTCTCCACCCCGTATTTCTCACAAGCATGTATCTCCTACACTCACAGTATTGATGCAAATTCTCCAAGCTCTCAAAACCTGCTCTTAGAGAAGGATTTAATAAGCTCATTCATCTAAGGTATAAGCAACAGGTAAAATGTATCACTGAATCATAGGGTTTCCAGCAACTTGAAAAAGAATAAAGGATCAGAGAAATAAAGAATAAAGACATAATAAATAATATCATAANCTCTTAGAGAAGGATTTAATAAGCTTATTCATCTAAGGTATAAGCAACAGGTAAAATGTATCACTGAATCATAGGGTTTCCAGCAACTTGAAAAAGAATAAAGGATCAGAGAAATAAAGAATAAAGACATAATAAATAATATCATAAATTATAATGAGTATTATAAATCACATATTGTATACTTAGTAGTAGTTTGTCGCTCAGTCGTGTCCGACTTTTTGCGACCCCATGGACTATAGCTTACCAGGCTCCTCCCTCCATGGGATTCTCCAGGCAACAGTACTGGAGTGGGTTGCCATTTCCTTCTCCAGGAGATGTTCCTGACCCAGGGATCGAACCCAGGTCTCCCACATTACAGGCAGATACTTTAACCTCTGGGCCACTTACATATATATAATAATATAAATAGTAATGTGTGTTTAGTCCCTCAGTTATGTCTGACTCTTTGTGAACCCAAGGACTTAACTTTCCCCTATGGAGCCCGCCAGGCTCTTCTGTCCATGGGATTCTCCAGGCAAGAATACTGGAGTGGGTTTCCATTTACTCCTCCAATAAATAGTAATAAATGATATAAATATCATTATAAAAAATAAATAGATAAAGAAATACAGGGTCAGAGAGAATTTCATACTTAGAAAAGCTGGAGAGTTGTTGGGGGAGCAGTTGCTGAGTTGCAAAGGGGAGTTTGGGGACTTTCTTGGTTCTGGAATTAGTCTGTGTACACAGCTGCCTCCTTTGTCTACAAGAAAGATCAGCTCTCATCTCACGTAATCAGCAACATAATAAATGGATTTCAGCAACAGGAAGGAAACTCCTGGACTTAACTGCTCCAGGAAAGCTGAGAAGAGCTCACTAGAAAATGCAGACGTTAAAGTGGGCTGCTAAAAGCTCGCGAAGGCCATTGAGAAAAGCAAAGCAAAACAGAAAACAGAGCAGGAGTCCTTTCCACTTGAGCTCTTCTCTCAGAAATCCATTTCAAAATAACAAGAAAAAGGAAAAAAATAAGTGAAAAAAAAAACTTAGCCATGTTCAGTTCATCAAAGAAAATGTCAAACACCAAATGTGTTTGGTGTTTCAAGAAACAAACTACAGTGCACAAAATAGGTAAGCAGGAATATTTACTTTACAGGGCTCCCCAGGAGGCGCTAGTGGCAAAGCACCCACCTGCCAGCGCAGGGGATGAGGAGATGTGGGTTCGATCCCTGGTTCGGGAAGGTCCCCTGGAGAATAAATGGCAACACACTCCAGTATGCTTGTCTGAGAAATCCCATGGACAGAGGAGCCTGGTGGGCTACCGTCCATGGGGTCACAATGAGTTGGGCACAACTGAGCAGATAGGGATCGAACCCAGGTCTCCCGCACGGCAGGCAGACGCTTTACCGTCTGAGCCACCAGGGAGATCATATATATATATATTTACTTTATAGCACAGGGAGTTATATTCAGCATCTTGTAATAACCTATAATGAAAAATTATCAGAAGAAGATCACCGAATCACTGCGATGTACACCTGAAATGAACATAATATGATAAATCAACTGTATGTCAATTAAAGGAGAAAGGAAATATGAAGGCTGCCACATCCTTCCTCCTCTTGCAGGCAGGAGACAGTTTTTCCTGAGAAATGTCACAGTAGCAAAGGTAGATTCCTACATCTGGAAGGTCAGCCCAAGGGCGTGGGTCCACCCTGGAAGAAGCAGTCACCAGTCTCCCTGTAGAGACCTGTTGGCCCTCACAGAACAGAGGGCTAGAGGATGCTAAAGGAGAAACCATGGCAACAGGCGTTTGTCTTTGTTTGTTTTTTCTTTCAGTAGCAATTACCAGGATGAATAGGGCCTGCAGGCCTATTTACTGACCCTAACATGTTTGCATTTTGTGTTTGCTATTTTTGTATTTGTTGCTAAACTTTTTATTTTTTTAATGTATTGATTTAATTGGAGGTTAATTACTTTACACTATTGTAGTGGTTTTTGTCATACACTGACATGAATCAGCCATGGGTGAACATGTGTCCCCCATCCTGAACCCCGTTCCCACCTCCCTCCCCATCCCATCCCTCAGGGTCATCCCAGTGCACCAGCCCCGAGCACCTTGTCTCAGGCATCAAACCTTGACTGGCGATCTGTTTCACATATGATAATATACATGTTGCTAACCTTTTTAAAAGGAAGTCACATTAAAAACTCAGATTTCTGGGTTCTTTGCAAAAACACAAGTTTCTGGCAACCTGCTCTNATGCATCAAACCTTGACTGGCGATCTGTTTCACATATGATAATATACATGTTGCTAACCTTTTTAAAAGGAAGTCACATTAAAAACTCAGATTTCTGGGTTCTTTGCAAAAACACAAGTTTCTGGCAACCTGCTCTCCGAAGGCCACCACAGTCTTAGTTGATTAGCTACACCCTGTACATACCACAAAGCTTCCCAGGCAATGCTAGTGGTAAAGAACCCACCTGCCAATATAGGTGACCTAAGAGATGAGGGTTTGATCCCTGGGAAAGTCTCCTGGAGAAGGAAATGGCAATCCACTCCACTATTCTTGCTAGGAGAATCCCATGGACAGAGGAGCCTGGCATCTCAAGGAGCTGGACATCACTGAAAAGACTTAGCACAAATGCCATTGCCTCAGTTACTCTTTTTGTTTAATGTAAAAAAAAAAAAATCTCATAAACTCAGTTTCCTTAAAATGTGAAGACACGCGGAACTAAGATCCTGCATGTGTGTGGCCAAAAAAAAAAAAAAAAAAGTGAAGACTAATCGGGAAAATCAGGAAACATTTATCAGAGTTTCTTTTTTTAATTGAAGTATAGTTTCCATACAATATTATATAATTTACAAGTATACAATATAGCGATTCACAATTTTTAAAGATTATGCACCATTTACAGTCGTCTCCAACTCTTTGCGACCCCAGGCTCCTCTGTCCATAGGATTCTCCAGGCAAGAATACTGGAGTGGGTTGCCATTTCTTTCTCCTGAAGATCTTCCCAGGAATCAAACCCGTGTCTCTTATGTTTCCTGCATTGGCAGGTGGGTTCTTTACTGCTAGTGCCACCTGGGAAGCCTTCAGTAGAGTAATTCACAATTTTTAGAGGTTATGCTCCATTTATAGTTACTGTAAAACATTGGCTATATCCCCCATTTTATACAGTGTATCCTTGCAGCTTATTTCAGAGTTACTTTTTAATTACTGAAAATATTTTTCCAGAGAGAGAGGAAAAATAATCTGGAAATTTATTTGCTCTTCCTTATACATCAGCATCCACGTGCATAAGCTCCCTGAAATGAAGTGCCCGTGTAACTGTGGATTTCCTCATGGTGATCCTGACCTGTTGCAAAATGAGAATTAATAATAAGTGCTCAGCCTGACAGCCTCTGAGTCCCATGGCTCCATGGTTGGATGAGGTACCCACAGGAAAGGAAAAGAGAGGTTGTCAGCCATTTTCTCCAGAGAGCATCCCGTCGTGGGCTCAAGTTACACGCCCCCTCAGATCTGAGCAATAATCACAAGGAAGGGAAACATGACTTCACAATCATTACCCACAATCTGCAAAACTTTGGATGGGACACACAACTTCACAATCACTACCCACGATCTGCACACCCTTCACAGCAGCGTGGGAATCCTGTACTATTTCATATGGATTGAATTGCGTGAAACAAATCCAGTGTTTTGCTTTTTCTTTATAAACTTTCCCTTGGAGCCTATTTACAGGTCTTGCCTGAGTCTTCTTTCTTTGGGCAGGTGGAAAACTCTGGTGATCCTTGGCTCAAAGGGAGAAATTCACAGAACATTTCATTGTTTGAGTCCAGTTACCTAATCATGGCGACAATGTCAACGGTTGGTTTTGGAGACGTGGTGCCCAAGACATCCCTAGGACGGACTTTCATCACAGTCTTCACCCTCGGGAGTTTGGTGAGGAATATTTCCACCTTTTGAATATCACTACATACACCCAAAACATTTGGTTCATGGGGAGAAATACAGTGATGTAGGTTTAAGAGCAAGTGTTGCATTGTTCAGAGCAGGTGTCAAATGAAAATAAAGAGATAAATGAATCCCATGTTTTTCAGACTGCATCCTCTGGAGCCCATGACATAATTGCTTGATTGCCAGGGTTGAAGGTAGTAGAAGGAGAGCAGACCTTCCTAATTAGCCTCTATACTGATCTGAGCAATCGCATCTTCCGTCATCTTTTCCCCATCAGATTAAAGTCTTTCTTCCAAGGAGGAAGGGGACTTGAGGTTTGAGCTGCTAGATGTAGTGTTCTTTCTAGCTCAGATGAGTAAGATCTCTCCACACCAACATTTTACTACAGATAAGGGAACATCTGTGCTTGGTTCAGGAGTGTGACCAGGACAAAGGAAGCCTCTTTTTTCAGTGACTTTAATTTCAATTCTTTAAAGACCATCCCAGAATGGTAAAAAATCTGCCTGTGAGGCAGGAGACCAGGGTTCAGTCCTTGGGTTGGGAAGTGCCTCTGGAAAAGGGAATGGCAATCCACTCCAGTATTCTTGCCTGGAGAATTCCATGGACAGAGAAGCCTGGCAGGCTACAGTCTGTGGGGTTGCAAAGAGTCGGACGTGACTGAATGACTCACACGCAGTCCAGAGTTCTCCATTCTACCTTTGTTTTTTTACCTTTTTATTTTGTATTGGAGTATAACCGATTAACAATGTTGTGATAGTTTTAGATGGACCACAGAGGGACTCAGCCACACATATGCATGTACCCTTTCTCTCCCAAACTCCCCTCCCATCCAATCCAGTCTACTTTTCTGACATCCCGCTGTCCACATAATTGTTACATCCCCTCATTTCTATCTTTTCCCCTTAGTGGGGTTCCACTCTGTCTCATGTGCTTCCCTCCCCCACCAAAGCCCCAAATAAGATCAAATTGAAGAGTCAGAAGGGCTGTTAAAAGTGAAGGCAAGACCAAACAGATGGGAAGGTTGTCTTACTGCTTGTCTTTGCTTTCATCTTTTTGAGGGTTGAAATGCATTCTGTTGAATTTTAACCAAATCTAAAGCCTGAAGTAAAGGAAGAAATTTCTTTACATTTTAAACTGTGCTTTTACAAGCATGGTTCATACTCATATCTTTATTATAAGAAAGCATATTTTATGGACCTTCTTTCTCCTTTGTCATCTTGGAATTTTGGATTATCCCTGGACATCGTGAGACCTAAGGCTTTATTTGCTGATCATTTCTAGGTACTGTTCGCCAACTACATCCCCGAAATGGTAGAACTTCTAGCCAACAAGAGGAAATATACCAGTTCCTATGAAGTGGTCAAAGGGAAGAAGTAAGTAGCTTCAGGGTATAATTTCTGCAGTTTGAGATACTCTGCTGATCACTGTCTTTTTTTGAATGCTATTGCCTGACCTAGGTGAGTATATGGGCAGGGTCCTCACTCACTAAAAGAGGGCTGTGCTAGAGTAGATACCATGAGAAGATGATATTTGCCCCTTGATTCACATATCTAGAAACACGTAACAAAATTAGGTCAGTTAAAATTATAACAGATATGTTGTCATTCAGTGTCAAATGTTGATTGTGCCAGTATTTGCACAGTCCTTATCACAACTGTTCTCTTAGATGAATTTCTAATGGTTTTATACATTCTAATCATGTGGTTGACTCGTGACTAATTTTACATAGTGGGTCAAGTTAAAGTCACGGTTTGAATTGAAAACAGTTAATTCAATTCAGTTGTCTCAGCCCAAACTCCCCTAAAGCTTGTGGGGCTCTTGACAGAAAGAGGTTTACTTGAGTGAGGAGGAATTTCTTTTCTCCAGTCCTTCACAGATTACCTGTTCTGTCCGCGCCACAGCCATTTGTTCCCAGGAGCAAAGTGGGGTCAGAGTTACTTTTACACAATTTCTCTGTGTATGTTTGTTTCCTGCATTGCCATCATGGTTTTTCACACCTAAGAGGAAGGTCAAACCAGTCAGACCTAAAGGAAATCAACTCTGGATATTCACTGAAAGGACTGCTGCTGAAGCTGAAACTCCAATACTTTGGCCACCTGATGCGAAGTGCCGACTCATTGGAAAAGACCCTGATACTGGGAAAGATTGAAGGCAGGAGGAGAAGAGGGTGGAAGAGAATGAGATGGTTGGATGGCATCACTGACTGTATGGACATGAGTTTGAGCAAACTCTGGGAGACAGGGAAGGACAAGGAAGCCTGACGTGCTGCAGTCCATGAGGGCATGCCGAGTCAGACATGACTTAGTGACTGAACAAGAAGAAGATAATGAATTGGAGATCTTAAATTTGGAACAATTCTTACCTGCTGTTGAGGAAAGAGGCACAGTGGAGATGAGCTCCTATGGAATAATGTCTTAACACAGTTGGATAAAAACCAAGATTGACTCAGGAGTAGGGAGAGAAAATAAAAAACCAAGATGAATGAAAAACAACTATTGAAGACAATGAAATGAACTAAATAAGCCAAAATCTGACCTGGCCCATCTAAAGAAAGGGATGAAACATGCCAAGTCAGTCAGTGAGGTCTGAAAACTTTAAGTTTGAGGCTAAAATTAGACTTTCAGCTTTCTTACATAACTAATAGGGGTGGAGTGGAATCGCTTCTTCATGTATACTAAGCCTAAGGAAACGGACAGCTCTTTTTCACTGTAAAGGTTACATAGATTTGTGGGCCTCTCCGAGATGTCTCGCCGCTGGACTCACTTTTTTTTAATGAGTGCTGGGGTAATTTTAGAAGCAGAAGATAAACCAAAAGAACCTGGATTCTGGTGCTGCTCAGCCATAGTATGTGACTGGGAAAATCAGTGAGTCTTTCTAATGATCAAGACTACACCAGCCAATCAGGAGTCAAGCGGAAAATCAAGTGTAATGAACACACGTGCAAGTCCATCATAGGTTGTAAATAAGCAAGAAAAATCTAGCAGTTGCGATAGTTGTCTTCATATGCCTAAAAAGTTAAGTGCAATTCAAAGTGTAGACTCATTCCCTACAGAATCTGAGGCTGCTTTTATATATTAGAGATGCAGTCCTTGGTGTTTTTAAATTTAAAATCTTGGTGGAACATATACCAGCTTTATTTAAAACTGAGTTTAAGCTAAGTTCAATTCAGTTCAATCACTCAGTCATGTCAGACTCTCTGCAACCCCCACGGACCACAGCATGCCAGGCCTCTTGGAGTTTACTCAAATGCATGTCCATTGAGTCGGTGATGCCATCCAGCCATCTCATCCTCTGTCATCCCCTTCTCCTCCTGCCTTCAATCTTTCCCAGCATCAGGGTCTTTTCCAGTGAGTCAGTTCTTCGCATCAGGTGGCCAAAGTACTGGAGTTTCAGCTTCAGCATCAGTCCTTCCAATGAATATTCAGGACCAATTTCCTTTAGGATGGACTGGATGGATCTCCTTGCAGTCCAAGGGACTCTCAAGAGTCTCCTCCAACACCACAGTTCAAAAGCATCATTTCTTTGGTGCTCAGCTTTCTTTATACTCCAACTCTCACATCAATACACGACCACTAGTAAAACCATAACTTTGACTAGACGGACCTTTGTTGGCAAAGCAATGTCTCTGCTTTTTAACATGCTGTCTAAGCTAAGAGTCCATCTCTAAATCTAGACTGGAAGATGCTACTGTTCCTGGGATGACCCGCCGCACCTCGCTCTCACTCTCTAGGTTCATCGTGGTGTGTGGAAACATCACTGTGGACAGTGTGATGGCTTTCCTGAGGAACTTTCTCCGCCACAAAGCAGGGGAGATCAACACTGAGATTGTTTTCCTGGGAGAGTAAGTATATATGTGTGGCCCATGAGCAGGGGATACTTAAAATATGTGCAAATATTTTTAATGGAAGAAAATTGCCCTTCCACCATTGATTTTTAAAAGTAGGAAGTAATTAATCAGCAAAAAGTAAAGAAAACGCAGTTCATGACCAGAGTAAACCTATGAAAATATTATTCTGGACTATATCTTGCTGGATTTTTTTTCTGTACAGGTTCTAATATTATTTAAGTGATTGAAANATTTCTTTGGTGCTCAGCTTTCTTTATACTCCAACTCTCACATCAATACACGACCACTAGTAAAACCATAACTTTGACTAGACGGACCTTTGTTGGCAAAGCAATGTCTCTGCTTTTTAACATGCTGTCTAAGCTAAGAGTCCATCTCTAAATCTAGACTGGAAGATGCTACTGTTCCTGGGATGACCCGCCACACCTCGCTCTCACTCTCTAGGTTCATCGTGGTGTGTGGAAACATCACTGTGGACAGTGTGATGGCTTTCCTGAGGAACTTTCTCCGCCACAAAGCAGGGGAGATCAACACTGAGATTGTTTTCCTGGGAGAGTAAGTATATATGTGTGGCCCATGAGCAGGGGATACTTAAAATATGTGCAAATATTTTTAATGGAAGAAAATTGCCCTTCCACCATTGATTTTTAAAAGTAGGAAGTAATTAATCAGCAAAAAGTAAAGAAAACGCAGTTCATGACCAGAGTAAACCTATGAAAATATTATTCTGGACTATATCTTGCTGGATTTTTTTTCTGTACAGGTTCTAATATTATTTAAGTGATTGAAAAAGACTGATGCTGTGAAAAGCTGAAGGCAAAAGGAGCAGGGAGCACCAGAGGATGAGGTGGTTAGATAGCATCACCAACTCAATGGACATGAACTTGAGCAAACTCCGGGAGAGGGTGGAGGACAGAGGAGCCTGGAGTACTGTAGTCCGTGGGGTCACACAGAGTCAGAAGCAACTTAGTCACTAAATACCAACAACAACAACGCGTATTATTATGTATAACCATAAATTTGTGTGCTAGTCTGGTGCAATTCATGATGATTATTCTGTCAATTCTCAGACCTGCATGCAAGTACAGAGTTCAGCTAGGTGCAGAAGGCATTGTCTGATGAGATGTGTTTGTTCTATGTGGTTAATCTTTTTATGACCAGAGTCCAAGTCAGATATTTTGTGAAACACTGGGAAGTGCCTCTTTAACACAAGAGTTTTAAGCAGGCAAAATGGTTTCTAATTGTTCTGTATTTACAATTTTGCTTCCTAATGAGGTTGAGCAATTTTTGTGTTTTGCTGATTTGCTGATTTTTTTGGAATTCTCTTCATTTCTTTTATGTAAGGAGGGTTGTCTGTTACTTTACTGACTTTTAAGCACGTGGTATACTTTTATATTAGCTTGTTTGTGTCATATGTTGTACATTTCCCTCCCCCTTTTGTGTGTGCCTTTATCTTAATAAAGAAGCATTCAAGTTACAGAGACTCCAATCTAGCAACTCTTTCCCTTTTGACTTNTGTCTGTGTTTAAATCTGTTTACAAACTCACTCACTGAGTTTTTCATTTCAGTTATTGTAATTTTTAGTTTTCTAGAGTTTATATTTGGTTCTGTTTCAGATATTCTGTTTTTAGATTCTTATGTTCCCAGGCTTATCATTTGTTTCAATAAAGTAAATATAATTATGTTGTCATTTGTGACTAGTAATTCGATGCCTAGAGTCTTTGTTTTTTTTCCCCCGGCTGACCTTAACATGGTGATAGCATGTTTCACATGTTTATTTTATTTATTATTCAATCTTATAGGAATATTTTAAATCGATTTTATTGGCATATAATTGCTTTACAATGCTGTGTTATTTTCTGCTGCTGTTGCTGCTGCTGAGTCACTTCAGTCATGTCCGACTCTGTGCGACCCCAGAGACANATTCAATCTTATAGGAATATTTTAAATCGATTTTATTGGCATATAATTGCTTTACAATGCTGTGTTATTTTCTGCTGCTGTTGCTGCTGCTGAGTCACTTCAGTCATGTCCGACTCTGTGCGACCCCAGAGACAGTAGCCCACCAGGCTCCCCCATCCCTGGGATTCTCCAGGCAAGAACACTGGACTGGGTTGCCATTTCCTTCTCCAATGCATGAAAGTGAAAAGTGAAAGTGAAGTTGCTTAGTCACTTCTGACTCTTAGCGACCCCATGGACTGCAGCTCACCAGGCTCCTCCGTCCATGGGATTTGGCAGGCAAGAGGTGTTAATTTCTAATTTACAGCAAAATGAATCAGCTATATATGTATATATATCCCCTTCCTTTCAGACTTCCTTCCCGTTCAGATCAACACGGTGCATGTAGTAGTG
Organism: Raphicerus campestris; assembly: GCA_006410735.1. Classification (NCBI taxonomy): domain Eukaryota; kingdom Metazoa; phylum Chordata; class Mammalia; order Artiodactyla; family Bovidae; genus Raphicerus; species Raphicerus campestris. The sequence goes on along the minus strand of SJYW01028419.1, from coordinate 104,444 downwards.
TTCCCTGGGCTATATAGTATGTTCTTATTAGTTACCTATGTTATACATAGTATCAATAGTATGTATTTGTCAGTAAGTCTTTGGTTTTTATTGTCAGTTATTTGTACTGGATGTTACACATAGTATCTTGTTTTCTTTTTGTGCTTTCTTATCATAGATTATGTCCTGACTCTCATCTTAAATATATATATGTAGATAACATGTGGCCCAGAAAAATATTACATTCTTACATAGAAGATATTTCTTTACTTCTTCCAAGTACAATGGGGCACTTCTGCCTCAGTTCATTCAGTTTAGTCGCTCAGTCGTGTCTGACTCTTTGCAACCCCATGAATCACAGCATGCCAGGCCTCCCTGTTCATCACCATCTCCCGGAGTTCACTCAGACTCACGTCCATCAAGTCAGTGATGCCATCCAGCCCTCTCATCCTCGGTCGTCCCCTTCTCCTCCTGCACCCAATCCCTCCCAGCATGAGAGTCTTTTCCAATGAGTCAACTCTTCTCATGAGGTGGCCAAAGTACTGGAGTTTCAGCTTTAGCATCATTCCTTCCAAAGAAATCCCAGGGCTGATCTCCTTCAGAGTGGACTGGTTGGATGTCCTTCCAATCCAAGGGACTCTCAAGAGTCTTCTCCAACACCACAGTTCAAATGCATCAATTCTTCAGCACTCAGCTTTCTTCACAGTCCAACTCTCACATCCATACATGACCACAGGAAAAACCATAGCCTTGACTAGACGGACCTTTGTTGGCAAAGTGATGTCTCTGCTTTTCAATATACTGTCTAGGTTGGTCATAACATTTCTTCCGAGGAGTAAGTGTCTTTTAATTTCATGGCTGCAGTCACCATCTGCAGTGATATTGGAGCCTCCCCAAAATAAAGTCTGACACTGTTTCCACTGTTTCCCCATCTATTTCCCATGAAGTGATGGGACCAGATGCTATGATCTTTATTTTCTGAATGTTGAACTTGAAGCCAACTTTTTCACTCTCCACTTTCACTTTCATCAAGAGGCTTTCTAGTTCCTCTTCACTCTCTGCCATAAGGGTGGTGTCATCTGCATTTCTGCCTCAAGACCGCATAAATCCCAATTCAAGGCTTGAGGTTCTTTGTACCATGGAGGTGACAAAATAAGGATGGAAGTCTATCTGAAAACTAGTTTATCCAGTTTTACACTTCTATGTCTCTATACTTCAGTTACGCCAGGTTAAAATTTGGAGGAGTTATCAAACTCTTCATTTTGTGTATCAGCAGAGCTGGGGGTTTTTTGGACAGTTTGCCCCGTGATACCACCAGCTGACCTTTAGCATGGTGATAGCATGTTTCACGTGTTTATTTTACTTATTTATTCTTTTTCAATCTTATAGGAATTTTTAAAATTAATTTTATTGGAGTATAGTTGATTTACAATGTTGTGTTAGTTTCCACTTTAAGGAAAATGAATCAGCTAAATATGTTAGCTCATTTTGGTCGATGCTTCTTCTAAATTAGTGCTTTCACGGGGGAAAAAAAGAAAAAACAAAACCAGACTTAACCTCTAAGACCTTAATTTGTTCTCAATTTTGGCCTGGTAATTATTCATGGTCTGGTTTTATCTCTTCTGATTTATTAGAAGATGTTTCCATATTTCATCTAGTATTTTTATATATCCTTAGTAAAACACTGGCTGAAGTTACCTAATTTACTGTTCCTGGAAACAGAAGTTCCAGCTCTAGTGATATTTAATATATGGAAGTATGCAAAGCTCTCACTTGCCCACATATGTTTTAAGGGAACAAAGGAAGTTTTAGTCAAGAGGATTGATAATTCTCTTTTACTCAGAGAATTTCAAAATATTGCAGTTGGTAGTGGGCCAGATAATAAAAGTGTTATATAGTCTATCGTAAGGATTTGGCTTTAAGGAAGTTGCCTTTTCTCCAAGTCAGTTCTGAATTCTTGGTGATTTTGAGCAGAGGGATGACATGATCAGATTTAGTTTTCTTTCTCAGTGTTGAGAAATTGGAACTGGATTTATCATAATTCTTACAACAACCTTAGTAACTGACTTATACATAAGCATATTTGGGTTATT
>SJYW01028419.1:56587-96179 GCA_006410735.1 Raphicerus campestris | reverse complement strand
ACTCTCCTTATTTTATATTTCTAAGATATACTCATATTTCTGAGTGTTGCTATAGTTAATTGGTGTTTGGAGAAGGGAATGGCTACCCACTCCAGTATTCTTGCCTGGACAATTCCATGGACAGAGGAGCGTGGAGGGCTATAGTCCACAGGGTTGCAAAAAGTCGGACACAACTGAGCAACTAACACTTTTACTTTTTTTTGTTATATGATTTCATTGACAGGATAAACTTTATTTATGCATGCTTGGTGTGATTTGTTTCTAGATTTTTCTGTTGGAAGTAGTTTTGTTATTAACATGGCCTGTATATGGCTCTTGGTGGACCTGTGCAAGAGTGTCTATGTGTGTATGGGAAGGAGCGGTGGTGATTTAATGGTATAAAAAAATATGAATGTTCATTTTAGGAGATAATACCATGTTTTGCCAAGTGTTGACACCATTTTTGAAGCTTATTGGCAATGTGTAAGGGACTTTGTATATCTAAACATCTGTGCTTTTTTTGAACAGTTGATATGCCCATACTTTTTCATCTTTGCAATGCAATCAGTGTGAAATGGAATCTCATTGTGGTTTTGATTTACATGCCTCTTATCATGAAGAGTGTAGTTTCTCCTCATGTTTATTACCCATATGCGTTTCATCTTTCTGTGAAATGCCTGTTCATGCATTTTGCCCATTTTCTTACTGGTTTGTTGGTGGGGGTTTTTTCTTACTTAATTTCTAGGAGAGCTTAAAATATTCTGACGCTAATTCTTCATCAATGATGTGAACTGTAGCTATATTCTTCCAGTTGGTAACTGGTCTTTTCTCAGAGTATTAGATGTCTTTTGATATTCAAATGGTTTTAATATTATAGTTCACATTTTCAATATTTTCAACTATATTTAAACACTTCTTAGTTTTTGTTTAGAATTTTTCCCTATCCCAGTATTTAAAAGATTTTTTAAATTTTTATTTATTTACTTGGCTGTACCAGAGCTTAGTTGCAGCATTAGGGGTCTTTTCAGTTGCAGCATGTGGGCTCTTGGTTGCCGCATATAGGATCTAGTTCCCTGGCCAGGGATTAAACCCAGGCCTCCTGCATCAGGAGCTCGGAGCTTTAGCCATCGGACCACCAGGGAAGTCCCTTTAAATAAGATAATTAACTGCATTTCCTATAAAGAATTTTTGATTTTTTTTGGTTTTAAATTCCTAATTCTACTGGAATTTGGTTTTTGTGTGACATGACACATGAATAAAATTTCATCTTTTTCCATAGACACTGATTTTATCAATGCTAGTTTTTGAATAAATCCTTTTCCCCTCCCTGATCTGACATGCTGCCAGTATGAATAGAGCTTCTCTATTTTTGTATTTTTTTAATCAGTTTATTTGTCACTGCATTAAAACTATACCTTTTTTATTACTAAGGTTCATGATTAATCCTTATATATCTTAGGGCAAGTATTTCCTCCTTGCTTATCTTTATTCAATAATTGACAAGCTCTTCTTGGCTTATTATCTTCCATATAATTTTTATAATCATTTTATCATGAACTATGAAAAACTGCAGAACTTGATGAGAATCTCATTGAACTTTTAATTCAAAATTTACTTCTTTGTGTTACAATCTCTAACTCTGACTTCTAACTCTAAGATAACTTATGGTTATCTATTTATGTAGTTTTCAATTAGCGTTTCTTAATAATATTGCAAAATTTCCTAGCTTGCTGATGTTTATTATATATTATATAATTTTACATATTTATATTGTAATAAATGTATATGACATTTAATAGGTAATTAGTATTTTCTGATACTATTGGAAACAGTGTCTTATCAATTGTATTTCCTAGCTGTTTGCTTTTGGTATAAAAAAGCAAATTGACTTTTGTATATTAATCTTCCTTTCATCCATATTGCTAAATTAGAACATGTTATCACTTACATCTGAAATCTTTTTAAAAAGTCACCCTTATATAAACAAAGTGGAGAGAAGGTTTGCCAAGAGTTGGGAATTGGGAGAAAAAAGGAGAAATTTGGTAAAAGGGTACAGACTTTCAGTTTTAAGATGAATAAAGTCTGAGGATCTGACATAAAACATGGTGACCATAGCTGATAACACTATTGTATAACTGAAATTTGCTAAGAGAGTAGAATTTAAAATGTTGCCACCCCCACAAAAGGTAAATGTGTGAGGTGTGATGGATGTGTTAATTAACTCAGTGGGAGGAGTCTTTCACAGTATATACATCCATCAAATCATGTCATACATTAAAGTGAAAAAGTGAAAGTTGCTCAGTTGTATCTGACTCTTTGCAACCCCACAAACTATGCAGTCCATGGAATTCTCCAGGCCAGAATACTGAAGTGGGTACCTTTTCCCATCTCCAGGGGATCTTCCCAACCCAGGGATCGAACTCAGGTCTCCCACATTGCAGGCAGATTCACTAAATCTTCTATAATTTTAATTGTCAATTTTGCCTCAATAAAAATGAAAAATGTTCTAAAGTTGATTGTAGAATTTATAAATATCAAACTTGATTATCATCTTCCCCTTTGATCTGTCAAAATTGAAAGAGATGCTTTGAGGTATTTTATTACAGTGGCAGATTCATCTATTTGTCTCTCCAGTTTTGTTAAAATGTTTACATATTTAGAAACTGTTTTATTTAGTTATTTTAAAACACTATGTCTTTTCGAATAATTGAAATATTCTCATTTGATCCTGAACTTCCTTGTTCTTAGTAATTCTTTTTTTTTGTATTAATTCAATTGGTATCTTTTCACATCACTATGATTGATGTACCTGAGCTCCAGACCCATTCCTAAAATTAAGCTAATGGTATCAGCATCACCTGAGCATGGGGATTAGTAATGAAAGATGTATATTTCCCAAGATTATTAGGGTTTTTATTAAATGCACTAAATAATCTAACAGTCTCTAAACCAAAGCCACTCTTCTTTTTCCATCTTTGGCATGGCATCCTTTGTCCAGGGTCCTTCCTTCGTTGGAATTGGAAACCATATTTAAGCACCACATGGCCTATACAACCTTCATTTCTGGGTCTGCACTGAAGTGGGAGGATCTGAGGCGAGTTGCGGTAAGATCTAGTTCTTTTCCTCCTTGTTTCCCTGCTGCTGCTGCTGCTGCTGCTAAGTCGCTTCAGTCGTGTCCGACTCTGTGCGACCCCATAGATGACAGCCCACCAGGCTCCCCCATCCCTGGGATTCTCCAGGCAAGAACACCGGAGTGGGTTGCCATTTCCTTCTCCAATGCATGAAAATGAAAAGTGAAAGTGAAGTCGCTCAGTTGTGTTCAATTCTTCGCGACCCCATGGACTGCAGCCTACCAGGCTCCTCTGCCCATGGGATTCTCCAGGCAAGAGTACTGGAGTGGGGTGCCTAAGCTACAACAATTAAGATGATAGTGTATTGCTTTTCCCAAAAGTATTACTCCAGACTCTTAACTGGGGGAAATATGACCTCTTCAACTTAAAAAACTGATCATAGAGAAAGTGTTAGCAATTGGCCTTCAAATCCTTCTTGACAAATACCAAGCCAACCTCACTGTTTACATACATTTACATTTTAATTTTTTATTTCACTGAAATCTCTGTCTGCAACAGTTTTATTTTATTGTTCTAATAGATCTGGAAAAGTTGTGGATAGCAGAAGTGTGTTAGATCTTTCTATACACGTAGGATTCTTACCAGATGACAGATTTCTAGGAGTCTGTCAGCTTTCACCAACTTCTCCTAAACACACTGATATGTCCTCTCATAGAAAGGGCATGAATGAAGATAGCAGAGATCCCATTTAGGCTGAGACCAAGACAGGTACAAACCCTCCAGATATCTTTCATTTAAGGCCAAGGCCAGCATCCTTTCATGTTTTAAGTTTCACAGAATCATATATACCAAAAGCTTCAGTTTTTAAAGCAGAGATTTACAGAGTCAACACAAAGAAGTGAAGCAAAATTGACACAGGCAAAATAATCTTTCTCCTTCCTGCAACTTGGGATAAGAACCTCTTCAGTATTATTATTATTATTATTATTATTATTATTATTATTTTGCTAAGCCGAAAGGCAGTTGCTTAAAAGGTCTTATTGCTTATGCAGTTGCTTCAAAGGTCTTATTGCTCATCACTGCTCATAAATTGATGTTTTTGGATGATAGGAAAAATATCACTATGCACTATTCCCATTTTAAAGCAATCTGCCTCTGTGTCAGGGACCCTGACCCATCTAAGGTGCCTCTCTCAGTCATCCTTATCACCAGTCCTTCTCGAGTGTGTTCTCTCTCTCATTGGAATTCTATGACACAACCATGGGCTCTCAAGGTGGCTCAGTGATAAAGAATCTACCTGCTATGCAGGAGATGTGCGATATGCAGGTTCAGTTCCGGGTTCAGGAAGATCCCTACTCCAGGGCCACCTACTCCACTATTCTGGCCTGGGTAGTTCCATGGACAGAGGAGCCTTGAGGGCTACCATCCATGGGGTTGCAAAGAGTCAAGGCACGACTGGGTGACTGAGCATGCTCCAGGTGACAGAATCCTAAGAAAACCCCGAATGGGAACAGGTGAGCATTGCCCGTGCAATAATCAAGGCTTCTACTGCTTCATCTTGAAGAATAGGTGGACTCCGCAGAAGCGTGCCTGATCATAGCCAACCCTCTGTGCAGTGATTCACATGCTGAAGACTCTTCAAATATTATGAGGTAAGAAGCCGGCACTGTGTCTTATATGCTCAGATTCTGGTCTTCATTTTCTCTCCTTTAAAATAAAGCCCAGTACCTAGGACTAAACAGGTGTCATCTATCATAGCACAGAGGATTCATCATATTCCAGGCTTTTGCCTTATTTTTTACCCCCAGAGACAGCAGATGTATGAAAAAAGGAAGTCAAAACAGAGTTTCCTGTATGATGATGTGCTTTCCCACTTACTTTCCTGGAGTTTTATATGAATAACAGCTGTGTAAATTTAAAAAGCAAACATACAGATAGACTGTTCAGATAGCGCCTTTCTCACTAAAGTCACCTCAAAAATAGAGCAGGTGTGATTTGTGAACCTTATTTAGAGACTTTTTATTTACTGGGTTTTTTTTTTCTAGGAGTCTTAGTGAAAGGTTGTGTGTGGTTCAGTAGGGTAGGGTCCACTTTTGACTTTTGGCCATATTTTCAAGATGGCTATGGATAGTGTCACCATCCTGAACTGAACTATCCATGAGCAGGAGCTTAATTTGTGGTAACAGATTTAAATGATCATTGTGATGGCAGTGCCATTGTACCTAACCCAGATAACCTGTTGGCCCTCAGAGCAAAATAAATGTATATAGCTGAAGGTGACGCTACAAAAAGCAAGGGACAGCTAAGAAAATTGCCCTGTGCAGTAAATATGAGAAGGATCTTAGTTTCTTATTTTGTAAAAGTTGTTTGCAGAAAGTTGTGTTAGACAGTCTGTGAGTTACTTCAACAATAGATAGCAATTCAGTTCCATTTTTTTTTAAATTAATGTGTTTGAGTTTGAAAGCTACAATGTATGAAAATTCCTCCTCAAGAATTGGTCCCAGATGACCACAATCTCTTAATACCAAGAAGTGACCTTACCATAGATATAATTTGCTAAGTCACTAAAATCATAGTATTCTTCCACATGTATGCTAGTAAAGATCATAACAAAGAACGTTGTAATATGTGCTTTTCCTGTACTTATGCACACATGAGTTTAACTTTGAATTGAATTATATTACAAAGATGTTAGACATGGCACATCACTAATGAGAATATTTGTTGTTTATATAGGGTGCTCTCTATCAAGAACTATTACCCTAACACCAGGGTCATCATACAGATACTTCAGTCCCATAACAAGGTACTGCCACATTATAGCCTGTTCAGTCTCCTGTTTTGGTCTACAGACCTAGATGAACCTTAGCTCCTCCAAGTAATATATGAACTTACTATTTTCTAGTGGGTCTACACACAAAAGGTTTTTGCCACTTGTGGGTGAAATTGGGAATCTCATTAAGATTATTAATCACATAAAAATGTCAATCTGGCAAGAGTTATGTTTATATACTTTAAAAGCTGCCTGATGGTCTGGAATCCGGTCATCCTGAATTTAGATGCTGACTCAGATCCTTCCGTTCGGGTCACTGACAGGTCTTGACACAGCCTTAAATACTAAGAGCCACTAAAATAAGTAGGCAGATTGGACAAAGGTTTGAGAGACAGCCAAGGGCTAGGGCAGGGTTGAACAATGAGATTCATCTGCTGCGCAAGTCCACTCATTCAGGACTAGGAGAGACGGCTGTTTTATCTGATGCATAGAAACCAATACAGAGAGTCAAATAAAAGGAAGAAATAGAGGACTATGTTTCAAAGACAAGAACAGGATTAAACCTCAGGAAAAAAAACTAATGAAAAGGAAAAATAAGGACACGTGCAAGACTGAACATGAGGGGATGGAAAATTATATTACGTGCCAATGGGAAACAGAATAAATCTGAAGAAGCTGTATCAGACAAGATAGACTTGAAAACAGAGGCTCTGATCAGATTAAAAGAAGAGCATCCCATATGATAAAGGTCAATCCAGCAAGAAGATAGAACATCTGTAAATATTTATGACACCAACATAAGAGAACCTAAATTTATGAAGCAAATGTGAAGAAATCTACAGGGAGGAATCGATGGCAATACTTTGCTTTGTTGAAGTACAGTTGATGTAAAATGTCATATTGGTTTCAGGTATACAATATTCAATATTTGTATCTGTTGTGAAATGATGTAGTAATTCAGTATTGTTATAGATTATACTCCAGTTAAAGTTGTTTCAGAATAATGGCTATATTTCGCTCTGCCATACAGCATATCCTTGTTGCTTATCTACTTTATACGTAGCAGTTGGTGTTAAGAGAATTCCCTGCCCCGTCTAGTCATTCCCTCCCTTTCCCCACTGATAGCCACTAGCTTGTTGCTAGCTTGTTTTCTGTGTCCATGAGACTGTTTCTCTTACTTTCTCCCCTGAAACAGGCCTTTCTGCCAAAGATCCCCAGCTGGAACTGGAACACTGGTGACAACATCATCTGCTTTGCTGAACTCACACTTGGCTTCATCGCCCAGGGCTGCTTGGTGCCGGGCTTGTGTACCTTCCTGACATCTCTATTTGTTGAGCAAAACAAGAAGGTAACCTTGTAAGCTGATGTGGAATCTTGGCTCTCTCCCCATGTCCTCCCAGACGTAAGATCAGATACAGAAAATAAAAATGGAGGAAAGCAAGAAGGCCCCGAGAAATGAGATCTGGCTTCTCCTTAGGCTGAGAAGGGATTGAGAGATCTGGATTGAAGTCCCAGGCACCACACTGACCTTAAACAAGTTGTTTATCTGATGCTTTCCCAAGAATTATTATTGTTATTTAGTCACTATGTCATGTCTGACTCTTTTTTTGCCACCCCATGGACTGTAGCCACCAGGCTCCTCTGTCCATGGGATTCTCCAGACAAGAATCCTGGAGTGGGTTGCCATTTCCTTACCCAGGGGAATCTTCCTGACCCAGGGATCGAACCTGCATCTCCTGCATTGACAGGTGGATTCTTTGCTGCTGAGCCGCTGGGGAAGCCCAGCAGCTTACCTAAAAATACTTACTTGTGAAATAGAAACCATAACTCTGCTTCCTGCTTGCACTCCATGATGTTATGAAAGTAAATGTACTCATAAGTCTAGAAGCACATTGAGCTACTGAAGATAGAAATATAAAGTAAAACTTATTAGTGGAGATTTCATATATTAACATATAAGTTAAATACAAAGTAATGGACAATAAAAAATAATTATTTTCATCAGAGAAATAATTATATAATCATTAAAATGTAATTTTGCAGATTACTTTGGGGCATTCTATGAAGTAATAATAATAGTAGCCATATGTTGAATGTCTACTGTGTGTCATACATGATGTTTCAGCCATAGAAAACTAAACAAACTGATCACACAGACCATAGCCTTGTCTAACTCAATGAAACTATGAGCCATGCCATGTAGGGCCACCCAAGATGGACATGGTGGAGTTCTGACAAAATGTGGTCCACTGGAGAAGGGAATGGCAAACCACTTCAGTATTCTTGCCTTGAGAACCCCATGGACAGTACGAAAAGGCAAAAGGATTGACACTGAAAGATGAACTTCCCAGACAGATTGGTGCCCAGTATGCTACTGGAGGAGAGTGGAGAAATAACTCCAGAAAGAACGAAGGGATGGAGCCCAAGTGAAAGCAATGCCCAGTTGTGGATGTGACTGGTGATGGAAGTAAAGTCCAATGCTGTAAAGAGCAATATTGCGTAGGAACCTGGAATGTTAGGTCCATGAATCAAGATAAATTGGAAGTGGTCACACAGGAGATGGCAAGTGTGAACATCAACATTTTAGGAATCAGTGAACTAAAATGGACTGGAATGGGTGAATTTAATCCAGATTATCATACATGTACTACTGTGGGCAGGAATTCCTTAGAAGAAATAGAGTAGACCTCATAGTCAACAAAAGAGTCCGATTGGATGCAGTCTCAAAAATGACAGAATTATCTCTGTTCATTTCCAAAGCAAACCATTCAGTATCACAGCAATCCAACTCTATGCCCCAACCACTAGTGCCGAAGAAGCTGAAGTTGAACAGTTCTATGAAGACCTACAAGACCTTCTAGAACTAAAACCCAAAAAATATTCCCTGTTCATCATTAGGGCACTGGAATACAAAAGCAGGAAGTCAAGAGACACCTGGAATAATAGGCAAGTTTGGCCACAGAGTACAAAATGAAGCAGGGCAAAGGCTAACAGAGTTTTGTCAAGAGAATGCAATGGTCATAGCAAACACCCTCTTTCAACAACACAAGAGAAGACTCTACACATGGACATCTCCAGATAGTCAATACCAAAATCAGATTGATAATATTCTTTGCAGTCAAAGATGGAGAAGCCTTATACAGTCAGCAAAAACAAGACCAGGAGCTGACTGTGGCTCAGATCACGAACTCCTTATTGCAAAATTCAGACATAAATTGAAGAAACTAAGGAAAACCACTAGACCATTTAAGGTGAAGTCACTCAGTCGTGTCTGACTCTTTGTGACCTCATGGACTGTANACCAGGAGCTGACTGTGGCTCAGATCACGAACTCCTTATTGCAAAATTCAGACATAAATTGAAGAAACTAAGGAAAACCACTAGACCATTTAAGGTGAAGTCACTCAGTCGTGTCTGACTCTTTGTGACCTCATGGACTGTAACCTACTAGGCTTCTCCGTCCATTTATGTATGACCTAAATCAAATCCCTTATGATTATACAGTAGAAGTGACAAATGACTCAAGGGATTATATCTGATAGACAGAGTGCCTGAAGAACTATGGATGAAGGTTTGTGACACTGTACAGGAGGCAGTGATCTAGACAATTCCCAAGAAAAACAAATGCAAAAAGGCAAAATGCTTGTCTGAGGAGACCTTACAAACACCTGGGCAAAGAAGAGAAGTGAAAGGCAAAGGAGAAAAGGAAAGATAAACCCATCTGAATACAGAGTTCCAAAGAATAGCAAGAAGAGATAAGAAAGCCTTCCTCAGCCATCAGTGGAAAGAAATAGAGGGAAAAAAATAGAATGGAAAAGACTAGAGATCTTTTTTAAAAAAATTAGAGATACCAAGGGAATATTTCATGCAAAGATGGGCACAATAAAGGACAGAAAAAGTTGGACCTCACAGAAGCAAAAGATATTAAGAAGTGGCAAGAATACATGAAGAACTATACCAAAAAGATATTCATGACCCAGATAACCATGATGGTGTGATCACTCACCTAGAGCCAGAATATGAAGTCCTAGAATGTGAAGTCAAGTGAACCTTAGGCAACATCACAATGAACAAAGCTAGTGAAGGTGATGGAATTCCAGCTGAGCTATTTCATATCCTAAAAGATAATGTTTTGAAAGTGCTGCACTCAGTATACCAGCAAATTTGGAAAACTCAGCCATGGTCACAGGATGGGAAAATGTCAGTTTTCATTCCAATCCCAAAGAAAGGCAATGCCAAAGAATGTTCAAACTATTGCACAATTGCACTCATCTCACATGCTAGTAAAGAAATGCTCAAAACTCTCCAAGCTAGGCTTCAATAGTATGTGAACCAAGAACTTCCAGATGTTCAACCTGGATTTAGAAAAGGCAGAGGAACCAGAGATCAAATTGCCAGTGTCCATTGGATCATCAAAAAAGCAAGAGATTTCCAGAAAAAAAACATCTACTTTTGCTTTATTGACTACACCAAACCCTTTGACTGTGTGGACCACAGTAAACTGTGGAAAATTCTGAAAGAGACGGAAATACCAGACCACCTGACATACCTCCTGAGAAATCTGTATGCAGGTCAAAAAGCAACAATTAGAACCATACATGAAACAACGGACTTGTTTCAAATCGGGAAAGGAGTACGTCAAGGCTCTATGTTGTCCGTCAAGGCTCTATGTTGTGCCCCTGCTTATTTAACTTATATGCAGAGTACATCATGGGAAATGCCAAGCTGGATGAAGCGCAAGCTGGAATCAAGATTGCCAAGAGAAATATCAATAACCTCAGATATGCAGATGACACCACCCTTATGGCAGAAAGTGAAGAGGAACTAAAGAGCCTCTGGATGAGGTGAAAGAGAAGACTGAAAAAGCTGCCTTAAAACTCTACATTCAGAAAATGAAGATCATAGCATCTGAGCCCATCACTTCATGGCCAGTTGATGGGGAAACAGTGGAAACAGTGACAGACTTTTTTTTCTTGGGGTCCAAAATGACTGCAGATGGTGACTGCAGCCATGAAATTAAAAGACACTTGCTCCTTGGAAGAAAGATAAGACCAACCTAGATAGCATATTAAAAAGCAGAGACATTACTTTGCTCATCAGAGGTCCATCTAGTCAAAGCTATAGTTTTTCCAGTGGTCATGTATGGATGTGAGGGTTTGAGCCTAAAGAAAGCTGAGCACCAAAGAACTGATGGTTTTGAGCTATGGTGCTGAGAAGACTCTTGAGAGCCCCTTGAACTGCAAGGAGATCCAACCAATGAATCCTAAAGGAAAGCAATCCTGAATGTTCATTGGAAGGGCTGATGGTGAAGCTGGAGCCTCAATACTTTGGCCACCTGATGCAAAGAACTGACTCACTGGAAAAGACATGATTCTGGGGAAGATTGAAGGCAGGAGGAGAAGGGTACAATAGAGGATGAGATGGTTGGATGGCATCACTGGCTCAATGGAAATGAGCTTGAGCTCTGGGATTTGGTGATGGACAGCGAGGCCTGGTGTGCTGCAGTCCAAAGGGTCACAAAGAGTTGGACAGGACTAAGTGACTGAACTGATGTTTCTCTCAGTATTTCAAGGGAGTATCCCGGTTGTGGAAGCTAACCAGTTGACTGTATAATAAGTTAATGAGTAACAGACAGAAAATCTTCTGACTTACAGTCTTACTACTGTGCCCTGTGCCTCTGGCTGTTGGATATCTACTCCCAGTCTCCTACATCAGGTCTTTTGATACCTTTGCTTGAGACAAATTAAGTGGCTCAATGGATGACCAGTCACATAGCATGGCCTTCCAAATGCCATCCCCATCAAGCACTTCCAGGAAAGATATTCTCAGCGCTCAACTGGGTCCAGAAAACTCAGTTTCTCCAGAGAGTGACCTTTCTCTCCATTTAATTATGCATCTACATTTGACTCTTCTTATGCTCAAGTTTCTTTATGACTTCTTTTTGCATTTTATTTCCTTTTTTCAAATAAAATTTTTTAAAAATTGGCATTCTTTTTCTGGTCCCTTCTCCAGTAACTGTAAAGAAAAAGCAAAGGAAGTGAAAGATTCAGAAGATACTCTGGCCAGCAAAATGCTCACTGGAAACCACAGAATTCCTTCTGTAAATATAAGGAGATGAGGCTTCCCAGATGGCGCTAGTGGTAAAGAAGCTGCCTGCCAATGCAAGAGACACAAGAGATGCGGGTTTGATCTCCACATGGGAAGATCCCTGGAGGAGGGCATGGCACCCACCCCAGTGTTCTTGCCCGGAGAATCCCATTGACAGAGGAGCCTGGTGGGCTACAGTCCATAAGGTTGCAAAGAGTCCAGCACAACTGAAGTGACTTAACACATAACATATGCATATACAGAGAAGTAGAACTGGCCATCAGGCAGTCAGAATGAGCCTTGGTGATGCTACAGCAAACAAACTTTAACCTACCAACCTAGACAGCATATTGCAAAGCAGAGACATTACTTTGCCAACAAAGGTCCGTCTAGTCAAGGCTATGGTTTTTCNCATTCTTCTTATTTGTAATCTCCTAAAAGGTAGGGATGAGACCTCATCATGTAGGGTCGTATATGAAAGAGCAGCTAACTCAACCAGACAGGGTGAAGATTGTGAGAGCCTTAGTCAGTGTTTTGTACAGCAAACTAACACACCACTGTAAAGCAATTATACTCCAATTTAAAAAGAAATGATGTGAGATTAGAAAAACTATCCAGGGACTAAGGAGATGGCATCATTTCTAGGGAAAATGAAATGCAACTTGGGCAATTGCCACAGACTGTTCATTCTGTATTTCGGGCTCTCTGATGTCCACCATCACCTCTGCTCAGGGACTCAAAGTCTCCAGCTACTCCCTGTTTTGGTCAATATCTACTATTTGAACCATCCTTCAGAGTCTCTACTGTGGCCTTGGCCATGGGCAGCCTCTTTCTTTATCATTCTTGCCTCGACCTGAAAACTAAGATGCCATCATACACAACATGCTTCAAGGTATGCTTTTTGCATCCTTCACAAAAACAGAAGTTTACGATTATTACTCCTCCCAGGGGTAACTCTTCTTTCATCAAAGATCAGGGATTTCAACTAAAGGGCAGAGACCTAGCTGGGGGATTTCAGATGGGGAGGTGTTATTCGAGGTAATGTTTGCTAAGGCTCTCCTGGGTGCATCTAAAACCACACCTTGGAGTCTGTTGTGTGTGATGGCATCTTCGTTTGCAAGTTGAGGCAAGAGTGATGGAGGAGGCTCGCCACTGCCAAGGCTGTGCTGGGGACTCCAAAGGTGAATGGGTTAGGGTCAGATCTCAGGGACTCTGTGACTTCCATGTGATGACTCGGAGTTTTCATCTGTAAGACAAGTGGTACCAATGTCCTGGGGCTTCCTTGGTGGCCCAGAAATAAAGAATCCACCTGCAATGCAAGAGATGCTGGTTCGATCCTTGGGTCAAGAAGATCCCCTGGAGAAGGAAACAACGACCCACTCCAGTATTATTATTTTTTTTAACTTTAAACCTTTTGTCTTGTATTGGGCTGTAGTCAGTTAACAATGCTCTGGTAGTTGAGCAGAGTTCCATGTGCTGTACAATAGGTCTTTGTTGGTCATTTTAGATATAGCAGCCCACTCCAGCATTCTTGCCTAGGAAATCCCATGGACAGAGGNGAGGAGGCTCGCCACTGCCAAGGCTGTGCTGGGGACTCCAAAGGTGAATGGGTTAGGGTCAGATCTCAGGGACTCTGTGACTTCCATGTGATGACTCGGAGTTTTCATCTGTAAGACAAGTGGTACCAATGTCCTGGGGCTTCCTTGGTGGCCCAGAAATAAAGAATCCACCTGCAATGCAAGAGATACTGGTTCGATCCTTGGGTCAAGAAGATCCCCTGGAGAAGGAAACAACGACCCACTCCAGTATTATTATTTTTTTTAACTTTAAACCTTTTGTCTTGTATTGGGCTGTAGTCAGTTAACAATGCTCTGGTAGTTGAGCAGAGTTCCATGTGCTGTACAATAGGTCTTTGTTGGTCATTTTAGATATAGCAGCCCACTCCAGCATTCTTGCCTAGGAAATCCCATGGACAGAGGAGCCTGGCAGGCTACAGTCCATGAGGTCACAAAAGAGTCGACATAACTGAGCGACTAAACAACAACCAGTGTCCTAGGATTGATGAGAAGACTGAGTGTTAGACTCTTGGCGAAGTTCCTAGCAGAGAGGAAGTACTCGGTAAGTGTTAGCCATTATCACAACCCAGAAAACAGCGCTTGGCCACAAAATAATTGAACCCGTGGACTGGAGACTTGCCTGGAAGCAGCTCTCTGCTAACACATTGTACTGGCATTGGACCATCTGTGTCCACATCAATGGCATTAGAAGGAAAGACAGAGGATATAAAGATAAATGAGATTTTCATTTAAATCTGAGGGGTGACAAAGCCGTAGCAGAACTCACCTCAGGTAATATGAGAGGTAGACCCAGTTTCTGTCTCCCCATGAAGCAAGCAGTATGGTCTCTTACTGGTAGGAGCGATTTCTTTCTTTTTTTTTTTTGTTTCCAGCCTGTTCTCTAATGACATAAGAATACAAGAATTCCAACCTATGTTAGACCCATGCCTGGGTCCTAAAGACCAGTGGTCTCCAACCTTTTTGGCACCAGAGACCAGTTTCGTGAAAGACAATTTTTCCACAAATGGGGGTGGAGATGGTTTCAGGGTGATTCAAGTGCATCGCATTTAGAGTGCTCACGAATATCTGTATTTGCAGCCACTCCCCAGGGCTAGCATCACCTCAGCTGCCCCTGAGATCATTAGGTGCTGGATTCTCATAAGGAGCACGCAACCTAGATCCCTTGCTTACACAGCTCACAGTAGGGTTCCGCTCGTATGGGAATTGAATGCTACCGCTGAACTGACAGGAGGCGCTTAGGAGGGACAGGGAGCCACTGTAAATACAGACGAAACTTTGCTTGCTCCACATGCTCACCTCCTGCTGTGCAGCCTGATTTCCAACAGGCCACGGTACAGAGCCAGTCCATGGCCTGGGGGCTGGGGACCCCTGCTAAAGACCACATGGGCTTTGACTGTGAAATTCAAGAGCAGGGCCAAGATCGGCCTCAACTTAGCTTCAAGATATTGACTTTCATGTATTTATACCTTTTCATGCAAACTTGCCAATAGCAAGTAAACTTTTGAGTCTGTAGCAGCCCCAAGTAACTGGAAAAATACTTTCTTGCCAAAAAAGGATTCAGAGAAGACATCTTTAATAAGCTCCTCTTCTCCCCACCCCAGAACCCCTTTCTCTTTCCCTCCCACTTTCTTTCCTGTTCTATAACTGGCTGGTGAAGGCAGACTCGAGGCAGGCAAAACTTCAGAGTCGCCAGGCAGCTTTAGACCTTAGCAGCTGTCTTCAGCACATGCGCAGCTACTAGGACGATAAAACATTTCACATTGCTTCTCCCCTACAACCAATTAGGTCAGCTGTAAATATTGGAATTGCTTGGTAAATGTGCTAGAAGATTGTGCTGACTTGTTAATATAAGTGAAAATGTAATTAGATTTATAACACTTTTTTTCCCCCAAACCGTAATTTACAACAACAACAGAAGAAAAAAAAAACTTGCTTGCAACCTGCTGAAATATCATTATTAAAATGCACATGAAAAGTCAATTACGCCAGAGGGAGGTATTTAAGAGAAGTAAGTTTCCATACCCTAGGATTACACCATGGGGATTACATATTTCTTATTTATTTTTTTTTTCCCTGAGATCTTTGCTGCTGTCAGATGAAAAGGAACAGATATTTTACTTATTTTCCTCTGAAATATTGCTGCAGATAGTGCTAAAAAGTGAACTAGATAACCTGGCTCCCTGGAAACCTTCTCTATTCGGCTCAGAGCCCCAGGAAAAGCTGAGCAGTCACTATTCTTTTTTATTTACAAGCCCGTCTCTCTTTAAGCGATGGTCATGTTCCTTAAAGCCTATAGACATCACAAATCTTTTCTAACTATTATTCTGTTTATTTCTCTAAATGAGTAGATTATTTTATGTCATTTGATGGAAAATCCTTATGTCAAGATAAGAAATACCCCCTCCCTTTTATTCACTTTAAAACCTGGAGTTTCCTCTGCTCCTAGGGTTGTATTGAGAATGCAGTTCTTTCTCCAGATAAGATGTGACGGGGTTCACCACTGGCATTGGCTGGGTCAGAGGACTCTGGCATCTGTGCCCTGAGCTGGACTTTCTCTGTTGCAGGAGCCTCCGTGGGTCAGGGAGGCTCTGCCCCTCTTCCCGAGACTCTGATTCTAGCACCATCACAGGCGGTTGCTCCCTTTCTGCTTTCTAGTTTCTCATCATGAAACAGAGGTATTATTACAGCTCATGCATGTTTAAGGTGCCAGTGGGGAAAAGCTAGTTTAAAAAAAAAAATCATTAAGTAATTTGTAAGTGTGAGAGGAGGTGCCATTTCTAGATTCAAACTTCTCCTAAAATGTTCAGTTTAGATAATGGAAGAAATTTTTAATGCATATCTTTTAGAATCGCTAACACATATATTGCAGATAAATTAATCTTTGGGGGAAGATTCTGGTGTTACTGCACAGGAATCAGTGGGTAAAGTAAATCCCATACATATTTTCATATATATGTGTATGGTTCACTTTACACACTCATAGTTTATACTCACCTGTAGACACATACATTGCAGATGTCCATGTTTACAGGAAAATCTAGGAAAGATTGAAGTGAAAAGGGACAAACCACAGACTTTCATTAGAAGCAATCCATTGGTGAGGCTCTGTAATTGAAAGCAGTGCAAACGGTCTTCCAACATTAAAATGCTCTCAATTCCTATTTATGTATTAATGTGATCATCATGATTAATACCTGTATGTTTTCATTTTTTACGTGTAAAGAGCTTATTAATATTTCTAGTCCTAAAAATATTTCATAAAACCATCTCCGAAATGATTAGCTAGATTTGCTTCTGAACTGAAATATTCTGTTAGATATTGAAATTAGCCAAGCCTGGTGCCTGGCCTTTACGCTTGGGGTAACTCCTTGTCTATCAGTGTTAGTAACCAGTTTTAGCAGACTTAGAGATGGCTCAGAGGTAACGATAACTGGAAAGGATTTGTGTGTGTGTGCACGTGCACACACTAGTTGCTCCATCATGTCCAACTCTTTGCAACCCCATGGACTGTAGCCCTGTAGCCCGCCAGGCTCCTCTGTCCATGGGATTCTGCTGGCAAGCATGCTGGAATGGGTAGCCATTGTCTTCTCCAAGGGATCTTCCCAACTGAGGGATCAAACCCAGGTCTCCTGCATTGCTGGCAGATTCTTTACCGCCTGAACCACCAGGGAAGCCCAGAAAGGATGTGTAGGGCCAGATCAGTATCTGCTTGTCCTGTGAGCTCACTCCTCCAGGAACAGCTCTTGGCACTTTCCACTCGAAGTAGTTGATTTCCATCAGCATCCCTTAAGCTCATCCAGGAAGACATTCTGAGGGAAGCCAAAACAACAAAATGAAACAAAATCCGTGAAACTACTGGCAGAAGGTTCTGACCTCTCTACATGGACTCTGTGGGCTGTCTTGTTTTTGTTTTAAACTGTTAATTTGTAGGGGGGGAAATGGTGAACATATTACAGAGTAAAACAGGCAGAAACCATCCAGGGTGAGTTTGCATTCATCTGTTTTCAAAGTTAAAGTTCTAGGTCAGATGATTAAATCTTCAGTTCAGTTCAGTTGCTCAGTCATGTCTGACTCTTTGCGACCCTATGGACCGCAGCATGCCAGGCTGCCCTGTCCATCACCAACTACCGGAGTTTACTCAAACTTATGTATTGAGTCAGTGATGCCATCCAACCATCTCATCCTCTGTCATCCCCTTCTCCTCCCGCCTTCAATCTTTCCCAGCATCAGGGCCTTTTCAAATGAGTCAGCTGTTCGTATCAGGTGGCCAAAGTATTGGACTTTCAGCTTCAGCATCAGTCATTTCAATGAACACTCAGGACTGACCTCCTTTAGGATGGACTGGTTGGATCTCCTTGCAGTCCAAGGGACTCTCAAAAGTCTTCTTCAACACCGCAGTTCAAAAGCATCAATTCTTCAATGCTCAGCTTTCTTTATAGTCCAACTCTTAAGAGCTATTTAAGGAATTTATTTATATATAACCCACACAAGTAGAGTATCTCTACCAACTAGATGATTTTTCAAGGTCCACTTTCCCGCCTAGTACCTTTTTCTTTCCAGAGGGGAAGGAGTGTAAAGGAAGATTGTTATCAGCCACTGTCTCACCAGATGCTCTCATCTCCACCTCCAGGNGTAGAGTATCTCTACCAACTAGATGATTTTTCAAGGTCCACTTTCCCGCCTAGTACCTTTTTCTTTCCAGAGGGGAAGGAGTGTAAAGGAAGATTGTTATCAGCCACTGTCTCACCAGATGCTCTCATCTCCATCTCCAGGTCTGGGGGGCTGCCTCCTTCCCTTACTCCTTCTTTACTCTTCTTCAGTTTATCATTTCAGCCATTGAATCTTGTCATAGTATTTTTCCAGGTGTATTGTTTTACAAGCCAAGGAATAACAGAGAAGTAGATATGGAAGGAAATTAATTCCCAGGAGAATGATGCATGGATATATCACTTTTGGAGGCAAGAGACAGCTTCAAAATGTCTCCTGACCCAGACCCACGATTTCATAGCTCCCTTGCCTGACTTGTCTTCACTCTGAGCCTCATAGTGAGTGAGGTTAGGTGATGGGCGTGCTCATGTTGAAAGGAAGAGGAGGGAAGAGAACACATAGAGAAGTGGACAAAGTAGGTAGACTCTGGAACCAAGTCCCTATGCCAAATTAGGGAATACAATTACAAAATTACAGTGAATCCTCTCCACCCAACGATCAGACCTGGGTCTCCTGCATTGACGGCAGATTCTTTACCATCTAAGCCACCAGGGAAGCCCATAGATACATATGGATGGAGNGAAAAGAGTTTCCTAATGCTTTATCTAAAACCTAAGGGGATGGTGAGGGAATGGCATTTCTCCCACTCAGCCTCATCTAGCCCTCCTCCGTCACCTGGGCGGAAACAGGTAGAGAAAATACACCCTTAACAATTACAGCCCCAAGATACAGGGCCACTGAAAAACTGAGATTTAATCACAAAATTACAGTCTTCCTTTCTCCCATACATTACTACTGTGAGGCTCCAGTATAACAACAGTGAATTATAGACAAAAGAGCTTCAATGTAGACAATATTTAAGAAAGAGTTCTCTGAGAAATCCTAGGATGAGACAAAAGCACAGATGTTAAAGGAATTTGAATCTTTGGGAAACTACAGGTACAGCGGACATTAAGCAGAGTGTAATTGCTAGCCAGAATATCATAAAATCTCATGCTGCAGATCTGTTTGCCTTAGTTTCTATTATCTAATATGTCATATCCCATTGCAAAAAAAAAATGCTAAAAGCATGCTAAAAGCATGCAATATGAAGAGAAAGAGCAAGTGTTAGATGAAGACTCATAGGTGTCATCAATTTGGAGTTAGTAAGAGATATAAAATGAGTATGATTACTATTTAAGGGCTCCAAATAAAAAAGGTAGGCAGTGCAGAAAAACAAGTGAGTAATGTTAGCAGAGGGTTAGCATCTCTAAGAAAGAATCAAAAGGAAAAACTAGAAAATAAAAACGCTGTAACAGAAACAAAAAATGTCTTTATAGACTCACTTGTGGACTGGACAAAGCGTAAGAAAGAATAAGTGTGCCTGAAGATATGTCATCAGAAATTCCCCAGACCAATAGCAAAGAGAAAAAGGATTTAAGGAAACTCAGAACTGTATTGGAGAAACATGGAACAATTTCTCACAACGTGTAAATATATGCATTATTGGAATATAAAGAGAAGAGAGAAAGAATGAAGCAGGAGAAATATTTGAAGTGAATATTGGCTGAAAATGTTCCAAAATTAATGACAACAAATCACAGATACAGGAAGGTCAGAGCACAGCAAGAATAATAAATATAAAAATGTCTACAGCTATGCATATCATATTCAAACTGCAAAAAAAAAATTAAAAAGACAAACCCCAAAAGAAAATTGTGAAAGAAAGAAGGAGAAAAAAAAACCAAAACACTTTACCTCAAGAGAAACAAGGTTAAGAATTACAGTGGTCTTTTTGTCAGAAACTGTAAGGAAGAAGAGAGTGGACTGAAATATTCAAAGTATTGAAAGAAAAAAAATATCACCTCAATCTAAAATTTTTTACGCAGTGAAGCTGTCCTTCAAAATGAAGGAAAACTAAACACTTTCTCAGACAGACAAAAACTGAGGGAGTTTACATCACCAGAAGACCTCTCCTTCAGGAAAAATCAAGAAAGGTAAGAAAGTAAGAAGGTCTTTCCAAGAAGAAGAAAATTGATCTAGGTCAGAATCTCAGGTCTACATAAAGAAAAGAGCATTAGAGAAGGGATAAATGCAAGTAAAATGCAATATTTTAATTTTTCTTATTCTTAAGCTAAAATATACGTGTTTACATTAGTAAAATTGTATTGGATGATTGTAGCACGTAAGTACTTGAAATGACGAACTGTTGAGTCATCAGAGACGGGAACGAGGAAGAGGAGATACTCCGTTACAAGCACCAGCCCTAGACAGAAAGAAGCAAAGATTGGAAGATGGACTTGGCTGAGTTAAAGATATATGTTGCCCATTTGAAGATAACTCCTATTCTTTTTTTGTATTCTCTTTTTCTAATTTTTTATTGTGGTAAAAGTCACATAATAAACAGCATACTGTCTTAGCCACATTTAACCGTGTAGTTCAGGGGCTCTAAGAATGGTCACCATCATCCATCTCCTGAGTTTTTCACCTTCTTAAACTGAAACTCAACCCCCATTAAACACTAACTTCCTGTTTCCCCTGTACCTCTTCTCCCCTGCCCCTGGCATCTACCAATGTACTTTCTGAGTCTATGAAATTGACTATTCTAGGTACTTCACATAAGTGGAATCAAACAGTATTTGCACCTCATGTATACTGGAATGCACTTTTAAGGTGTAGGAGAAATCAAAAAAATTTTTTTTTTGGTAGAGTATGAGTGAGAGAAGAGATAAAATGGAATGTTATACAAATGCTCAAACTAGAGAAGGCAGAAAAGGTAGGGGTAGAATAAATGGAGAAAAGAGCAAACAATTATAAAACATAGTAGACAATCTGATAGATCAATAATCACTTTTAATAAGTGGCACAGTGGTGAAGAATCCACTCGCCAATGCAGGAAATGCTGGAGACATGGGATAAATCCCTGGGTCCTGAAGATTGCCTGGAGGAGGAAATGGCAACCCACTTCAATATTCTTGCCTGAAAAATCCCATAGACAAAAGAGCCCGGCGGGCTACAATCGATGGGGTTGCAAAGAGACAGACATGCCTGAGCAACTGGACACAGCACACAAATAAAATAACGGAAAGACCAATACTGTCAGAGTGGATAAAGAAATAGAACCCAATTACATACTATCCATGCGAAACCCACCTTAAACATAAATATTTGCATAGGTTAAAAATGAAAAGATGGAGAAAGATAAGCCACGCTAACACTAATCATAAAGAAAGCTTGAGTAGCTATATTCGTTTTAATCAAAGACAGTTCAAAACAAGGAAAATTGTCACAGATAAAGAGGGACTTACATAATGATGAAGAAGTCAATCCTTTAAGATAACAATCCTAAATGTTTACCTAAAAGTACATAAAGAGCATACAAATACACAGAGCAAAAATTGTTAAAGCTAATAAAAGGGGAAATAGATAAATCCACTCAGAATTGCAGACTTCATGACCCCTTTTCAGTAACTGGTCAAATTAGCAGGAAATCATGCAGGGTGTAGTTGATCTGAACAGCATTATCAAGCAACTTGTTTTAACTGACAGCAGTAGNTGCCTGATTGTGTGACACGGAGGAATCAGCCTCTGGAACTGGCATTATGGAGAATAAGGAGAGGCGTCACCACATTGCCAGCTTCAGCTTCAACATGTGAAGAGCTCTGAAGTCATCACTCCTGTCCTTACAACAGGAAAAAAAAAATGGAACAAACTGAAAATTAGAGACTTTTCTTCACCCATCAGAACACTGAGGTTACAGAGCGGATCGTCCTCTGCTCTCCTGGGAGAAGGGCCGCTGGAGCCGTAAAGTGGCAGAAACACGTAAATAATAATTTTTATTAATTACTGGAGGTTGAGTGGTGGAGAAGACTCTTGAGAGACCCTTGAACTACAAGGAAATCAAACCAGTCAATCCTAATGGAAATCAGTCCTGAATATTCATTGGAAGGACTGATGCTGAAACTCCAATCTTTGGCCACCTAACACTAAGAACTGACTCCTTAGAAAAGACCCTGATGCTGGGAAGATTGAAGGCAGGAGAAGGGGACGACAGAGGATGAGATGGTTGGATGGCATCACCGACTTGATGGACATGAGTTTGAGCAAGCTCGGGGAGTTGGTGATGGACAGGGAAGCCTGGTGTGCTGCAGTCCATGGAGTCAAAAAGAGTTGGACACGACTCAGTGACTGAACTCAACTGAACTGAGTGTGCCTAGGTGAAGAGTGAGAAAGTTTGGGGAGCTGGAGACTTAGACACTTTGGGGGATTTTCACCTATAGGAGCTCTATCAAATTCTCCTACAAAACAAACACTCAAAAATCCCCTCAGTAACTGGAAGAAGGAGGTGAAGGGTGACTATAGCAAAATACACCCAGAGGGTTCCCTGGAACAAAGTCCTACTCTCCCTGGGAAAAGAGTTTCCTAATGCTTTATCTAAAACCTAAGGGGATGGTGAGGGAATGGCATTTCTCCCACTCAGCCTCATCTAGCCCTCCTCCGTCACCTGGGCGGAAACAGGTAGAGAAAATACACCCTTAACAATTACAGCCCCAAGATACAGGGCCACTGAAAAACTGAGATTTAATCACAAAATTACAGTCTTCCTTTCTCCCATACATTACTACTGTGAGGCTCCAGTATAACAACAGTGAATTATAGACAAAAGAGCTTCAATGTAGACAATATTTAAGAAAGAGTTCTCTGAGAAATCCTAGGATGAGACAAAAGCACAGATGTTAAAGGAATTTGAATCTTTGGGAAACTACAGGTACAGCGGACATTAAGCAGAGTGTAATTGCTAGCCAGAATATCATAAAATCTCATGCTGCAGATCTGTTTGCCTTAGTTTCTATTATCTAATATGTCATATCCCATTGCAAAAAAAAAATGCTAAAAGCATGCTAAAAGCATGCAATATGAAGAGAAAGAGCAAGTGTTAGATGAAGACTCATAGGTGTCATCAATTTGGAGTTAGTAAGAGATATAAAATGAGTATGATTACTATTTAAGGGCTCCAAATAATAAAGGTAGGCAGTGCAGAAAAACAAGTGAGTAATGTTAGCAGAGGGTTAGCATCTCTAAGAAAGAATCAAAAGGAAAAACTAGAAAATAAAAACGCTGTAACAGAAACAAAAAATGTCTTTATAGACTCACTTGTGGACTGGACAAAGCGTAAGAAAGAATAAGTGTGCCTGAAGATATGTCATCAGAAATTCCCCAGACCAATAGCAAAGAGAAAAAGGATTTAAGGAAACTCAGAACTGTATTGGAGAAACATGGAACAATTTCTCACAACGTGTAAATATATGCATTATTGGAATATAAAGAGAAGAGAGAAAGAATGAAGCAGGAGAAATATTTGAAGTGAATATTGGCTGAAAATGTTCCAAAATTAATGACAACAAATCACAGATACAGGAAGGTCAGAGCACAGCAAGAATAATAAATATAAAAATGTCTACAGCTATGCATATCATATTCAAACTGCAAAAAAAAAATTAAAAAGACAAACCCCAAAAGAAAATTGTGAAAGAAAGAAGGAGAAAAAAAAACCAAAACACTTTACCTCAAGAGAAACAAGGTTAAGAATTACAGTGGTCTTTTTGTCAGAAACTGTAAGGAAGAAGAGAGTGGACTGAAATATTCAAAGTATTGAAAGAAAAAAAATATCACCTCAATCTAAAATTTTTTACGCAGTGAAGCTGTCCTTCAAAATGAAGGAAAACTAAACACTTTCTCAGACAGACAAAAACTGAGGGAGTTTACATCACCAGAAGACCTCTCCTTCAGGAAAAATCAAGAAAGGTAAGAAAGTAAGAAGGTCTTTCCAAGAAGAAGAAAATTGATCTAGGTCAGAATCTCAGGTCTACATAAAGAAAAGAGCATTAGAGAAGGGATAAATGCAAGTAAAATGCAATATTTTAATTTTTCTTATTCTTAAGCTAAAATATACGTGTTTACATTAGTAAAATTGTATTGGATGATTGTAGCACGTAAGTACTTGAAATGACGAACTGTTGAGTCATCAGAGACGGGAACGAGGAAGAGGAGATACTCCGTTACAAGCACCAGCCCTAGACAGAAAGAAGCACAGATTGGAAGATGGACTTGGCTGAGTTAAAGATATATGTTGCCCATTTGAAGATAACTCCTATTCTTTTTTTTTAATTCTCTTCTTCTAATTTTTTATTGTGGTAAAAGTCACATAATAAATAGCATACTGTCTTAGCCACATTTAACCGTGTAGTTCAGGGGCTCTAAGAATGGTCACCATCATCCATCTCCTGAGTTTTTCACCTTCTTAAACTGAAACTCAACCCCCATTAAACACTAACTTCCTGTTTCCCCTGTACCTCTTCTCCCCTGCCCCTGGCATCTACCAATGTACTTTCTGAGTCTATGAAATTGACTATTCTAGGTACTTCACATAAGTGGAATCAAACAGTATTTGCACCTCATGTATACTGGAATGCACTTTTAAGGTGTAGGAGAAATCAAAAAAATTTTTTTTTTGGTAGAGTATGAGTGAGAGAAGAGATAAAATGGAATGTTATACAAATGCTCAAACTAGAGAAGGCAGAAAAGGTAGGGGTAGAATAAATGGAGAAAAGAGCAAACAATTATAAAACATAGTAGACAATCTGATAGATCAATAATCACTTTTAATAAGTGGCACAGTGGTGAAGAATCCACTCGCCAATGCAGGAAATGCTGGAGACATGGGATAAATCCCTGGGTCCTGAAGATTGCCTGGAGGAGGAAATGGCAACCCACTTCAATATTCTTGCCTGAAAAATCCCATAGACAAAAGAGCCCGGCGGGCTACAATCGATGGGGTTGCAAAGAGACAGACATGCCTGAGCAACTGGACACAGCACACAAATAAAATAACGGAAAGACCAATACTGTCAGAGTGGATAAAGAAATAGAACCCAATTACATACTATCCATGCGAAACCCACCTTAAACATAAATATTTGCATAGGTTAAAAATGAAAAGATGGAGAAAGATAAGCCACGCTAACACTAATCATAAAGAAAGCTTGAGTAGCTATATTCGTTTTAATCAAAGACAGTTCAAAACAAGGAAAATTGTCACAGATAAAGAGGGACTTACATAATGATGAAGAAGTCAATCCTTTAAGATAACAATCCTAAATGTTTACCTAAAAGTACATAAAGAGCATACAAATACACAGAGCAAAAATTGTTAAAGCTAATAAAAGGGGAAATAGATAAATCCACTCAGAATTGCAGACTTCATGACCCCTTTTCAGTAACTGGTCAAATTAGCAGGAAATCATGCAGGGTGTAGTTGATCTGAACAGCATTATCAAGCAACTTGTTTTAACTGACAGCAGTAGCGTCACCACCAGCAATAGTGATATGCACATTCTTAAGTGTGCAAAACAGGCGACACCCTGGGCTACAGAAAATACACTAACAGAAAAAAATGGCACAAATGAACTTATTTATGAAATAGAAATAGAGTCACGGATGTAGAAAACAAATTTATGGTTAGCGGGGAGGTTGAGAGGGAGCAAACTGGGAGATTGGGATTGACATATATATGCTGCTGCTGCTGCTGCTGCTGCTGCTGCTGCTGCTGCTAAGTCGCTTCAGTCGTGTCCAACTCTGTGCGACCCCATAGACCGCAGCCCACCAGGTTCCCCTGTCCCTGAGATTCTCCAGGCAAGAACACTGGAGTGGGTTGCCATTTCCTTCTCCAATGCATGAAAGTGAAAAGTGAAAGTGAAGTCACTCAGTCGTGTCTGACTCTTTGCGACCCCGTGGACTGCAGCCTTCCAGGCTCCTCCGTCCATGCTACTATGTATAAAATGGCCTTCCCTGGTGTCTCAGTGGTAAAGAACCTGCTTACAATGCAGGAGCCACAGCAGGAGCCGTGAGTGTGATCCCTGAGTTAAGAAGATCCCCTGGAGAAGGAAACGGCAACACACTCCAACATTCTTGCCCAGAAAATCCCAGGGACAGCCTGTGGAGTCTCAAAAGAACCGGACAACAAGCAATACATGAAACAGATAACTGGTAAGGACCAAGTTAATATTCAATGGTCTGTAATGACCTATATGGCAAAAGAATCTAAAAAAGAGTAAATGTGTATGTACATGTATAACAGGTTAACTTTGCTCTGTAGTACTAACACAGAATTATAAACCAAATATACTTCAATAAAAATTTAAAAGTTAAAAAAACATTGAAATCATAAAAAGTATTTTTCAGAACACAGCAAAATTAAACTAACAGAAAGAAATTAGTAACAGAGAGCTGAAAATTTTCCCAAGTAGGTAGAAATAACTTCTAAATAACACATAAGTACAAGAAGACAAGCTAAAGGAAGCTTTATAAAGAAAATGCAGGTTATCAAAATAGGAGGGATATGGCCTAAAGGGAAACTTAAGACATTAAATGTATATATTAGAAAAGAGGAAGGAACTAAAATTAATAACCTAAAATTCTACCAAAAGAGAATAGAGAAAGAAAAGATTTAATCCTAAAGCAAGCAGAAGAAAAGTAATAATAAAATTATAGGATAAATCAATAAAAATGAAAATAGGAAAACAAAAGAGAATCTGCTCTTCGAAAGACACGATTAAGGAAATGAAAATATAAGCCACAGGTTGGGAGCAAATGTTTGCAAAATACATTACTGAACAAGAACTTGTATCCAAAATAAACAAAGAACTCGTAAAGCTCAATAAGGAAACAATTCAGTTAAGACATGGGTAGAATAACTGAAAAGACAGCTCACCAAAGAAAATATGCAGGTTGAAAATAAGCACATAGAATAGAAGCTCAAGTCATTTGTCCTGACAGAATTGCAAATTAAAGTAATGATGAAGCACCGGCACCTACCTGTTCATTTAGCAAAAATTCACCAAAACTGACAGTATCAAGGATGCATAGCAACAGGAACTCCCATTCATTGAAGGTGGGAATGAAAAAGGACAAGTTCTTTGGAAGATGGTTTGGAGGTTTCCTATACAATTAAACATCAATTCAGTTAAGTTCAGTCCCTCAGTCATGTCCAACTCTTTGCGACCCCATGGACTGCAGCATGCCAGGGCTCCCTGGAGGATTAAGCATAGTCTTACCATAAAATCTAGTAATTGGGATCTGAGATGTTTGCCCAACTTCTTTGAAAACTTCAGTCATTTCAGTTCAATTGCTCAATTGTGTCCAACTCTTTGTGACCCCATGGACTTCAGGACACCAAGCTTCCCTGTCTATCATCAACTCCCCGAGCTTGCTCAAACTCATGTCCACCAAGTCGGTGATACCATCCAACCATCTCATCCTCTGTCGTCCCCTTCTCCTCTCGCCTTCAATCTTTCCCAACATCAGGGCCTTTTCTCATGAGTAAGTTCTTTATATCAGGTGGCCCAAGTATTGGAGTTTCAGCTTCAGCATCAGTCCTTCCAATGAATATTCAGGCCTGATTTCCTTTAGGATAGACTGGTTTGATCTCCTTGCAGTCCAAGGGATTCTCGATAGTCTTCTCCAGCACCACAGTTCAAAAGCATCACTTCTTTGGCACCCAGCTTTCTTTATACTCCAACTCTCACATCCATATATGACTACTTTCGGTAGGTGCCCAATATGCTACTGGAGATAGTGGAGAAATAACTCCAGAAAGAATAAAGAAACGGAGCCAAAGCAGAAACAACGCCCAGTTGTGGATGTGACTGGTGATGGAAGTAAAGTCCGATGCTCTTAAGAACAATATTGTATAGGAACCTGAAATGTTAGGTCCGTGAATCAAGGTAAATTGAAAGTGATCAAAAAGGAGATGGCAAGACATTTTAGAAATCAATGAACCAAAATGGACCAGAATGAGTGAATTTAATTCAGATGACCATTACATCTACTACTGTGGGCAAGAATCCCTTAGAAGAAATGGAGTAGCCCTCATAGTTAACAAAAGAGACTGAAATGCAGTACTTGGGTGCAGTCTCAAAAATGACAGAATGCTCTCTGTTCATTTCCAGCATAAACCGTTCAATATCACAGTAATCTAAGTCTATGCCTCAACCACTAATGCCGAAGAAGCCGAAGTTAAACAGTTCTATGATGACCTACAAGACCTTTGAAAACTTACTTCCCCACAAAATGCATGTGAATGTGCATATGAATGTTAGAGCAGTTTATTCAGAATCACGAAAAAAAAAAAAAAAAAACCTAGAAGCAACCAAGATGGCCTTCAATAGATGAATTGATAACAAACTGCTATATCCACAGAATTGAAATTTTATTTAGCAATTTAAAAAACTGAACTATCAAGACACAAGAAGACAAGAATAAATCTTAAATTTTGTCTGTTTCTAAGAAGTCAGCCTGAAAAAGCTACATATTGAATGATTCAAANCAAACTGCTATATCCACAGAATTGAAATTTTATTTAGCAATTTAAAAAACTGAACTATCAAGACACAAGAAGACAAGAATAAATCTTAAATTTTGTCTGTTTCTAAGAAGTCAGCCTGAAAAAGCTACATATTGAATGATTCAAATTATATGACATTCTGGAAAAGGCCAGACTATAATGATAGTAAAAACAAAAGCTATTATCTACCCATCAAAACTCAGGCTAAATAGTCGTTTATAAACAAGATCAAATTTATGACTCTTTTGGGCTTCCCTGGTGGCTCAGATGGTAAAGCGTCTGACCGCAATGCGGGAGACCCGGGTTCAATTCCTGAGTCGGGAAGATCCCCTGGAGAAGGCAATGGCACCCCACTCCAGTACTCTTGCCTGGAAAATCCCATGGATGGAGGAGCCTGATAGGCTACAGTCCATGGGGTCACAAAGAGTCGGACACGACTGAGTGACTTCACTTTCACTTGGAAACATAAAGTTATATCCTGTTTGTTTGCTAATGAATTCATCATACTGCAGAAATATGTGTATGTGTGTGTTTAAGCAATTTCCAATACTTTTGCCTTTCTCAATGTTGATATGAATGTTTGAATTGGAGAAGTTAACAATATTTGCTTGCTTTCAAGCCCTTTCATAGGATGGTATTCATACTGGTTACTTGCCACACATCAGAATCTGGTTTTCAGCTTGATAGGCTTTCATCTGCCCTCTGGGAAAAGATGTGTACCAACCAAGCAGTCATATATCACTTTACAATAAAGCCACCTAAGAACCTAAATGCTCAAATTGGCATGGCCAGCACATCCCTCCTTATTCACAGAGCAACGACAGGATCTTAATCAAGTTACCTAGCTCCTCCTCATCTAAGAACTAGGTAACTGCAGACTCGACGTGAGGATTAGCATCATAAACATGAAGCGCCTAGGGTAGGGCTTGCCAGGAATGCTCATTCAATACATGGCCCCTATGATGAAAGAGACCCTCACCAGCATGTGCCTGACCAACATGAAATTAGAGCAGAAGGGGTTGGCTGAAGGACCCTTAGGCTGATAACAGCCCTGTTGCATTTACACGTCAGGCTCAGAGCCATCTTCCCAACCTGTTGCCACAAGAGTTTGAGTCCAAGAAGAGTAACTTTTCTTATGGTAAGACAGAAGATGTCAGATAGGTGATGTTGGTTACAGTTACTCATTTCCTAGATCAAAGGAAGACTTATTTAGAGAAGATTTTGTGAAAGTATTTATTAAATTCACTACTAAATCATAATCATATTAAACTTGCTATCCTGAACCTTTATTTCCCAAGGAACAGGGGAGCTCTAGATAACCCCTTGGTTTGTTCTCATGTGTATTGCATGGTATTCATCACGTGGATTTTACAGTTTAAGATTCACCTATTTTTTCCCAGTTCATGGGTGACAGGAACATATCTTGCTGTAATTACAAGTAGATGGTGAATTTCCCTGAAATCATGATAGGTGTAAACTATAAAGCAGTTGATTTTCTGTTGAATTTCTTGATAGTAGGAGAGATGCCCTGGACTTACTGTAACTTTCTTAAACCAGTAACCTGGCAACACAACTGGCCGAGTTTACAGACAAAGGCTTTCATCAGCTGCTCATTCTCTACTCAGTAAGTCAACAGATATTTACTGGGAATTCGGCGGATGTCTTCTTAATCATAATGGGCCAAACACTGTGTTACAAGCTAGATCACACACATGATCTGTGTTCTCATGCAACTCAAGCATACAGAAGTTCTCTGTAAAGCTTAGAGAGGAAATGTCAATAGTCTTTTATTTTCTGTCAATCTCAGTGTCATATGGGGTACTCATAATAGTTGCAAGATATCTTCAACTTCAGTGAATCTAAAGTGTTGGAATGAATCATTCTGGATAACTTTTCCCAGAACTTATCTAAGCATCGTTCAGTTCAGTTCAGTTTAGTCGCTCAGTCCTGTTCATCTCTTTGTGACCCCATGAATTGCAGCACGCCAGGCCTCCCTGTCCATCACCAACTCCCGGAATTCACTCAGACTCNTCACCTATAGGGTGGCTTCCCACGTGGCGTTAGTGGTAAAGAATCCACCTGCCAATGCAGGAGACACGAGATGTGGGTTCTATGCCTGGGATGGGAAGATCCCCTGGAGCAAGAAATAGTGCAGAGAACCCGACACGACTGAGCACACACGAGTAGAGTTCCCTCTGCTATACAGTAGGTCCTTATTAGCTACCTGTTTTATATGTCAAAGTGTTAGTCGCTCAATCATATCCGACTCTTTGCAACCTCATGAACTATATAGCCTGCCAGACTCCTCTGTCCACAGAATTCTGTAGGCACGAATACTGGAATGAGTAGCCATCCTCTTCTCCAGGGGATCTTCCCAACCCAGGAGTTGAACACAGATCTCCTGCATTGCAGGCAGATTCTTGACCCTCTGCATAGTAGCGTGTATATGTCAATCTCAGTCTCCCAAATCATCCCTCCCGCCTCCGTGTTTCTTATTCCTTCTCCTTCCCTAAGGTTCCCACATGAGAACCAAGAGGGCTTGGCACTTTCTAGATAATCAGCCTGCTGTCAAAGTATATCGCAGCTCACAACATTTTGTGGTGGGTTTTCTCACTTTTACCCAGTAAAGGTTTCTCAGCAAGGAGATCTGGTCAAACTGGAGGCTGGGGGCAGCATGGAGCCTGGTGCGTGCTTTCCCCTTCTTACTGAAAAGGATGCGACCCCTGAGGCCTTTCTACAAGGGAAGGTGGGATAGACCCTTCGCCTTCCTGAGCTCCCGGCACAGTTACTGGGTCCTGAAGGCTTCTCAGTGCTCCTGGGGGCCCTTTTCTGCTTGTCTATACTCAGGTTCCTAGGTGAAAGAACTGCAAAATTTATCCATGTTTTTACACCTCAAGTTTCTCTCCAAGGTGAAAATAATGCTTTGAAATGAGTAAATGGCGACCGGGTGCAACCCAGAAAAATGAAATCCTAATATGACCATAAAGGCTCATATTCTGAAGTTTGACTCTAGCTTGTGTGTTTATCTGCTGGGGGGCGCTCCGCAGAGAGAGTAGAGGCAGTGGAACTTCCCTCAGCAAAGCCGAGGGGTCCCGAGGAGAGGTAAGCCTGCTGTCCACCAACCCAGCCCCTCCACAAGCGAGACACAATCAGACACGACAGGGGTTCCATCCAAGCAGTTCCACTTTATTGATGCAAACTCCCAGCTTATATAGGCAAGCAGGGGGGTGTGTGTGTGGGGGGTGGTTAGGAGGGACTTTCCATAGTTGCACCAATCACATTAAAGGCCAAATCATTATGTGCCTTCAGTTGCACCAATCACGTTAAAAGTCAAATCCTCACGTGCATGGAAATCAAGAGAGCCAGTCAAAAACTTTGACAAACATAGACCCCGCCCCTATCACTTCCGCCAGGCGACATCTTAGTTTCCAACCGCTTCCAACTGTAAAGCTAGCCCCCCCTTTTTTTCCTGTGAAGTTTCCACACACACATGTATGTGTGTGTGGTGTATGTAATATGTGTGTAAGTTTGAGAGAGAGGCAGGGGGAAGCAGAGAGTAGGCAAAATGCCCTCACCTTCCCCTATTTAAATTTCCTCTCTCCCGGAACACAAAAGATGGTAGTCCGAATTGATGGTAAGTGACTATTTCTGGGTTAAATATGAATTGCAAAGCCCTGTCGCTACGTCTGTGCTGAGTCCTTGGAGAGAAAGCAGCTGTAGCCCCCAAGATTCAAAATCCTTCGCAGCTCCAGAGGCACTTGGGACTGAAGATTGCCCCCTCCATTTTTGGTGAGAACTTGAACACTGCTAGCAGTGGATTTTCCCAAAGATTGAACCGAGAAGGGCAATGGAACTCCCGGACACAGGGACCCATCCTTCCTTTCTTCCCCAACAACATCCTTCCTCTCCTCTCCGGCCAAGGGACTTGTCCTTCTCCCTGTGCTAAGACTTGACGAAGTGTGTTATTTTTATTCAACTCAAGTCTTGAGCAAAAAAATATATGGTTCTGCATCCAGGCCAGCAACCTCTCTTCTCAGAATTTACAAGCCACCTGTGGAGTTTTAGAGAGGTTTCAGATGGAAGGGTCACAAGCCAGGGTTTCCTAACACATCCACAAATGAACCCTACAAAAACAAACCAAAAAAGGAACTGTGGGTGCCTTTTGAACTTTCTAATAGATGTTGTGATCAGTGGAGGATCTCCCCTACTGGTGGATCATTTTCAAGAATAATCAGAGTCGAGAATGTTTGTCAGAGGAAATATGAAAGCTGACTTACACTCTGGGCAACCATGCTTCCTGACTTGGCTCTGAAACCTTGCCCACCTTGTACATAGGTTTCCCTGCACGGCTGGATGTCTGTCACCTCAAGAGCCACCACTAGAAACCAAAGGTGCATGGTCCCTTTTCTATTTTCCATTAAGTCAGGGGTCTCCATCCCCAGAATCTAAAGCCTGATGATCTGAGGTGGAGCTGATGTAATAATGTTCAAAATAAAATGCATAATAAATGTAATGCACTTGAGTCATTCCCAAAGCATCCCCCAACTCAGTCTATGGAAAANTGTAAAGCTAGCCCCCCCTTTTTTTCCTGTGAAGTTTCCACACACACATGTATGTGTGTGTGGTGTATGTAATATGTGTGTAAGTTTGAGAGAGAGGCAGGGGGAAGCAGAGAGTAGGCAAAATGCCCTCACCTTCCCCTATTTAAATTTCCTCTCTCCCGGAACACAAAAGATGGTAGTCCGAATTGATGGTAAGTGACTATTTCTGGGTTAAATATGAATTGCAAAGCCCTGTCGCTACGTCTGTGCTGAGTCCTTGGAGAGAAAGCAGCTGTAGCCCCCAAGATTCAAAATCCTCCGCAGCTCCAGAGGCACTTGGGACTGAAGATTGCCCCCTCCATTTTTGGTGAGAACTTGAACACTGCTAGCAGTGGATTTTCCCAAAGATTGAACCGAGAAGGGCAATGGAACTCCCGGACACAGGGACCCATCCTTCCTTTCCTCTCCAACAACATCCTTCCTCTCCTCTCTGGCCAAGGGACTTGTCCTTCTCCCTGTGCTAAGACTTGACGAAGTGTGTTATTTTTATTCAACTCAAGTCTTGAGCAAAAAAATATATGGTTCTGCATCCAGGCCAGCAACCTCTCTTCTCAGAATTTACAAGCCACCTGTGGAGTTTTAGAGAGGTTTCAGATGGAAGGGTCACAAGCCAGGGTTTCCTAACACATCCACAAATGAACCCTACAAAAACAAACCAAAAAAGGAACTGTGGGTGCCTTTTGAACTTTCTAATAGATGTTGTGATCAGTGGAGGATCTCCCCTACTGGTGGATCATTTTCAAGAATAATCAGAGTCGAGAATGTTTGTCAGAGGAAATATGAAAGCTGACTTACACTCTGGGCAACCATGCTTCCTGACTTGGCTCTGAAACCTTGCCCACCTTGTACATAGGTTTCCCTGCACGGCTGGATGTCTGTCACCTCAAGAGCCACCACTAGAAACCAAAGGTGCATGGTCCCTTTTCTATTTTCCATTAAGTCAGGGGTCTCCATCCCCAGAATCTAAAGCCTGATGATCTGAGGTGGAGCTGATGTAATAATGTTCAAAATAAAATGCATAATAAATGTAATGCACTTGAGTCATTCCCAAAGCATCCCCCAACTCAGTCTATGGAAAAAATCATCTTCCACAAAACCAGTCTAGGGCGCCAAAAAGATTGGGGACAGCTGCTAAAGGATAGGATTCATACAAAATAGGTTGCTGTGGCCTGGGCGGAGTAGCAGATTTCTTCAAAATGGTTCAGAGAACAGAGAGGAAAGAACCTGCCTGCCTTAGCTGGGACAGGTCTAAGCTTGGGTTCACAAAACGTTTGCTTCATGAATATCAAAGGAGCCTGAAGCAAGGCGGCTGCTGCTGCTAAGTCGCTTCAGTCGTGTCCGACCCTGTGCGACCCCGTAGACCGCAGCCCACCAGGCTCCTGCGTCCCTGAGATTCTCCAGGCAAGAACATTGGAGTGGGTTGCCATTTCCTTCTCCAATGCATGAAAGTGAAAAGTGAAAGTGAAGTCGCTTAGTCGTGTCCAACTCTTAGCGACCCCATGGACTGCAGCCTACCAGGCTCCTCCGTCCATGGGATTTTCTAGGCGAGAGTACTGGAGTGGGATGCCATTGCCTTCTCCGTGAAGCAAGGCGGTTGTCAGCAAAGAATGCAGGCGGCTAACTTCCAGTACCGCTCCACACGTCCCGGGTGGGCGGCGGCCATGCTCTTCCCACCCAGCTCACTAAGCCCATCACCTCCCCAAGGCGGAAGGCGAGACTTGACTCCAGGCACATGTCAAGATTCAACGCCTCCTGGAGTCTCCCCGTTGGAAGTTGGTTCTCCCACTTGGCTTGGACAACAAGAAGCCAGACTTGTGACCAAACCCCCACCCTCCTCCCCAACAGGGCCCTCTCAGGGGACTCCCACCTGGCTTCTTGCCAAGGTCTCTTACACAGAAAGTGCCCTCACCCAAGAGGCTCCTTAGGTTGCTCCAATAACCTAGATGGTGCCGTGCGGCTACCTCTCCATCCAACAGACCCAGCCTTTACGTTCCGGTCCTGGTTTACAAGTCCTCAGACTGCTGGTGCTCCACATTCTCAGGGATGATTTATTCGCCTCTTTAGGGAAGTATATTTCTGCAAGGATCATGTCATTTGTGAGGCATATGGCAGGAGGGAGCTTTAGTTAAGGGGTAGTGAACTGAATCGCATCAGGTTTTGCTTTGGCGAAGACACCAGATGGATGCCTTTATGATGAAGTGGGTCTCCTTCTCAGCCTTCTCTTTAATGCCGGTCTCCAACAGGTGTTTCCTCTAAGGCCTATCTGTTTTCCATAACATCGGAATGAAGAAAGACGTTGTCTGTGACAGCTTGCATACATAGATCATGCTTTTTATTATAGAAATGTGTATAGTGACTTATTTGCTACTCTGAGTCAAGTTAAAATGCGCTTGGAAGGAGATCATCTTCCACTTGCCAAAAAGGCATTTCATTTCCAGACCAAGGACTCTATTCATTATGGGGGGTGCTCTTGGGAGAGGAAGAACTAGAGGAAGTGGCAAAAAAAAAAAAAAAGAGAGAGAGAGCTGGGCAACTTTTGTGTACTTCTTTAACTGCCTCCCCAATTGGCTGCATATTAGAATCACCTGAAAAGTTTAAAGAAANAAAAAAAAAAAAAAGAGAGAGAGCTGAAGAAAGTGAGCAGAAGAGTAGGGCAGTTGTTGTAGACTTGGGCGCCGAGGGCCACCTCTCGAAGGTAACTTAGCTACATTATATTAGCACTTGAGGCATAGTGTCAAGGAAGCTACACATGGCGGGAAATAAAGATTCTATGAAGAGTAATACAGTCCATTCTCCAAGCCCTGATAAAAATCAAAACCAGATATGGGTCTTTGGTGTGTCCCCCTAATCACTATGGCCCTGTTGAGCCATCACCATTAAGATTGTGTCTGTTTGGCTTTTAGGGTTCTGGGTTGGGGCTCATGACTTACGGATATTGAAACCACAAAAAGCCACATTAATTTGAATGAACAAGGTAGCTCATTTTGGTCAAGCTGACTTTGAGGCTTATATTACAACATCTTCTGGCTAGGTTCAGTTCAGTCACTCAGTCGTGTCTGACCCTTTGCAAACCCATGAATCGCAGCATGCCAGGCCTCCCTGTTCATTACCGTCTCCCAGAGTTCATTCAGACTCACGTCCATCAAGTCCGTGATGCCATCCAGCCATCTCATCCTCTGCTGTCCCCTTCTCCTCCTGCCCCCAATCCCTCCAGCATCAGAGTCTTTTCCAATGAGTCAACTCTTCCTATGAGGTGGCCAAAGTACTGGAGTTTCAGCTTTAGCATCATTCCTTCCAAAGAAATCCCACGATTGATCTCCTTTAGAATGGACTGGTTAGATCTCTATGCAGTCTAAGGGACTCTCAAGAGTCTTCTCCAACACCACAGTTCAAAAGCATCAATTCTTTGGTGCTCAGCCTTCTTCACAGTCCAACTCTCACATCCATACATGACCACAGGAAAAACCATAGCCTTGACTAGACGGACCTTAGTTGGCAAAGTAATGTCTATGCTTTTGAATATACTATNAACTCTCACATCCATACATGACCACAGGAAAAAGCATAGCCTTGACTAGACGGACCTTAGTTGGCAAAGTAATGTCTCTGCTTTTGAATATACTGTATAGTTTGGTCATAACTTTTCTTCTAAGGAGTAAGTGTCTTTTAATTTCATGGCTGCAGTCACCATCTGGCTAGGTAGATGACTGGAATCACTAACCTTGTAGGGAGAGTAAATAGGAAAATTAAGAATCACACCTAGTCCTTGGCTGATCTCATCAGCAATTAGCCTCTCTACTTTTCCAAACCCTTCCAAACCCTTCTACCTCAAGCCTCCTACCTCAGCTTCTCCATCTGTGTCCTCTCTTTATCCCATTACTTTAGATTAGACATGTCAATCTAAGTTCCTTTGTCAGAAAAATTAGGGTTTTACATAGCAGTTTAGAAATTAACCTGGTCAAAGAGAGCAAAAATTGCTTGTTATTATGTTGGAGCCTGAGTCTTTGACCAGGTATCGAATAACAAGCTGTATTAATTCACAGAGAGTACCCCTAACCCTTCAGCACAAAGAGAAACAGGACATATTACTCCATGAATGAATAGTAAAATCTCACAGGAGAATGCTCTCTTAAGCTACTGATTACCAGGGCTGAACCCATAGTATGCCATGGTACAGTATGTTGAAAAGTCATAGTAACAGACGTGTTTAAATAAGTATAGATAGTTAAGTAAATACTAACATTTCTGTGGTCAAAAAAGTGTGAAACACTGAATTATACAAATTTCAAATGATATCTCTTTTGCAAGACTTTTCAGAACCTTTCATTTGCTAAGATGTGGGGTAAATTTCAAAGAGGAGTTACTGTTCTCAAAATCTGTTTGCCTCCAGAAAACATTTCCTAGGGACTTCTCCAGTTGCTCACATTATGGAATATTTTGGAAAGGGTAATTGTGTTAGAATAGGGCCAACTAATACTGTGGTAGCAACCATGAAACCTTAGCGGCTTAGCACAACCCACATTTCTTGTTCATGTTACATGTCCAGCATGGGCCAAGAAGGCAAGGAATCAGCTCCACATCATCACTCATATATTCAGGCTGGTTATCTCTGCAAGAGGTTAGGAGGAGGTATGGAGGCTCTCCTGAGGACTTCTCCCTGTGTCAGCCATCACTGCTCACACGTCATTGGCCAGAACGAATCACGTGGCCTCACCTAACCTATCCATCTGCTGAGACAGGAAAGGAGAATGGGAAATTGTGAATACCAGTAATCTCAACCTCATCAATATATTCAAGTGTCAGGTTTATAGTCTGTTAGCTCTTTGACTTTTATCCGTGAACTAAGGGGTAAAGTCTCTGAAAGAGACAGAAATGCTCAGCAGATATTTCAAATGCTTCCCGATTCCTCAGCCCCATAAAGTCTGCAGGAGCCCCAGTGAAATGTGAGCCTCATGACTCATTCTGGCCAGTGAAATGTGAGGTACA
This sequence comes from Raphicerus campestris, assembly GCA_006410735.1. Classification (NCBI taxonomy): domain Eukaryota; kingdom Metazoa; phylum Chordata; class Mammalia; order Artiodactyla; family Bovidae; genus Raphicerus; species Raphicerus campestris. Next base: position 58,017 of record SJYW01028419.1, on the reverse strand, counting down.
GTGGCTCGTTGACTTGGGCCAAGGCAGTTAAATGCCTGAGCCTGACCCTCTCATCTCTTTCTCCTCTCTTGCCTTGATGACAAGGGAGGACGTGTGTTCCAGGGGGGCATGCCAATCAATTTAATATGGTAGATCCTCTTTCCCTTTAAGACGCTGAGTGACTCTGTGGAGCAGAGACACCTGTTCACCTCAGCAAAATGAATGGTGTGTGTGAGAAATAACCTGTGTTGGGTTAAGCCCTTGGGATTTTGAGGTTGTTTCTGCAGCCTGGGCCTGGATTCACTCAACTTGAAAAGTCCTTTCTAACCCAAACCTCTCGGTGATCCTTTTAGGGTGTCCCTTCTTCTCTCACAGGCACATATTCCTCAGGATGGGAGTGGAATTTTTCTAAGCCTCCTCCAGCCTTTTTGGTGATTGACTTTATGGCATGACAAGTGTTGTGGCTGACTGCAGTGTGGGGGTGATCACATGGAAGGGTTTGCCAAGACTTAGACCAAGGTTGGAGCAAGTTTTAGTCAAATGCAGGCCAGGGAGATGCAAGCTGTAAAGGATGCAAAATGCATTTAATGAGTAAGGATGTTTCAACTGGGAGCCATAGGAAATGATCTGGACAGGAGACAAGAAGAAAACAGGCTAAGGAGAGAAATATACCACTCATGACTGGATCTCCTAACCCTTTGATCCAGGTGCACAAAACATCTCTCATGATCTCTCCCAAACAGCAGTACCATCAAAACAGTAACAAAATTAAGGGCAAAACTTAAGCAGACATAACTACATTTAGAACACAGTTCAGTTCAGTCACTCATTCGTGTCCAACCCTTTGCGAACCCATGAATCGCAGCACGCCAGGCCTCCTCGTCCATCACCAACTCCCAGAGTTCACTCAGACTCGTCCATCAAGTCAGTGATGCCATCCAGCCATCTCATTCTCTGTTGTCCCCTTCTCCTCCTGCCCCCAATCCCTCCCAGCATCAGAGTCTTTTCCAGTGAGTCAACTCTTCCTATGAGGTGGCCAAAGTACTGGAGTTTCAGCTTTAGCATCATTCATTCCAAAGAAATCCCAGGGCTGATCTCCTTCAGAGTGGACTGGTTGGATCTCCTTGCAGTCCAAGGGACCCTCAAGAGTCTTCTCCAACACCACAGTTCAAAAGCATCAATTCTTTGGCACTCAGCCTTCTTCACAGTCCAACTCTCACATCCATACATGACCACACGAAAAACCATAGCCTTGACTAGGCAGACCTTAGTTGGCAAAGTAATGTCACTGCTTTTGAATATACTATCTAGGTTGGTCATAATTTTCCTTCCAAGGAGTAAGTGTCTTTTAATTTCATGGCTGCAATCACCATCTGCAGTGATTTTGGAGCCCCCCAAAATAAAGTCTGACACTGTTTCCACTGTTGCCCCGTCTATTTCCCATGAGGTGA
>SJYW01028419.1:35600-53003 GCA_006410735.1 Raphicerus campestris | reverse complement strand
TTCCAAAGAAATCCCAGGGCTGATCTCCTTCAGAATGGACTGGTTGGATCTCCTTGCAGTCCAAGGGACCCTCAAGAGTCTTCTCCAACACCACAGTTCAAAAGCATCAATTCTTTGGCACTCAGCCTTCTTCACAGTCCAACTCTCACATCCATACATGACCACACGAAAAACCATAGCCTTGACTAGGCAGACCTTAGTTGGCAAAGTAATGTCACTGCTTTTGAATATACTATCTAGGTTGGTCATAATTTTCCTTCCAAGGAGTAAGTGTCTTTTAATTTCATGGCTGCAATCACCATCTGCAGTGATTTTGGAGCCCCCCAAAATAAAGTCTGACACTGTTTCCACTGTTTCCCCATCTATTTCCCATGAAGTGATGAGACCGGATGCCATGATCTTATCTAATCTAAGGTAAAAAGAGAGACTGGTATGTCACACACACACACACACACACACGTGTACACAATTCTTGTTGGCTTTTGCCCAAAGTGCTTAATGTGCCTTCAGCTCTGAAGACATTGACCCCTTGCTGTCCTTCAGACATGAATCTTTATTCTGGAGTCTCACAGACCTAAGATTGCTTTCCTTGTGTTATTCACTTTGGGGCTCGAGGCTCAATGAGTTTGGTATTGGGCATTGTTAACCAGAGCCCTGTGTTTTCCCAGGCTAACTGCCCCTTCTCCACATTTAGGACTTTTTTCTGCGAAACGAAAGAGGAGTCCGACAGCCTTGATAGCAGCGGCATGTTTCACTGGTGCAGAGCCACCCCTTTGAACAAGATGATTCTGGTAGGTGACCTGCAGCCAAATCTCAGATGAAATCGAGCTCCTCCTAGGGTAGATGGTGTCCTCCTGCTAATCATAAGCACCTGCCCTTTCTCTTTGTAAACTGTGCATTTTGAAGGAAAAATACAACCTCACGAGCCATCTAAATGTATGCAGGGTATCAGATGGGGCATTTGACAACAACCTTGTGGGTAATATGCCAGGGTTTAAAACGCTTTAGCTCAGATTCTTCAACCACTTTCTCCTTCCTTTAATAGTTCAGCTGAGTCAGTTATTCAAAATAATGTTCTTTGGAACTTTGCTGTTTTGCTAGTAAATCTGGTTAATTTACATGCACCAGGGGAACATACTACTTACAAGAATTCTGCAGTCTTTCCTTTTTTTTTTAAGTAGATAAATGTTTCCTTAATTTATTGTTTTCAAAGCTAGGATTTTTCGTAGTATTTTTTCTTAAAGCTGGTTATACATATACTGAATATATTAGCCAAGGATGTAGCTCTGTAATGCTTGGTCCTCCCACGCCACACAGCATGAGTGAATCCGTATAGATGTAGAATTCTGTCCTTGACTCTGTCCTCCCAAGGAGACAAACTTAACTCAGTTCAGTGAAATGCCAGCCACCAAAATGTAAACACCTCAAATCCTAATCCCAGGCTCTGACACCTACTTTCTTGATCTACATCTATTCTCAGAGTTGGAAGCTCAAGTACAATATCAGTGGTTTACTTTCAAAGAGTAGCTGGTAAATTTAACTAACAAAAAGTTATTTTTTTAATTTAAAATAAGCTAATAAAAGATTACTTACATGTTGTAAGAACCCTGTGTAATTAGTTCAGCTATGACTAATTGATAACTATGTATTTTTCTTACTTTCCAAAAATAGTTTAGTTCACTTTTTTCTGTTACACGCATGCACGCGCACAATCCTTGTGCTCAGCGCCAATGTCCTGACAAAATATGTTCCAGTTCTTGTAAAAAGCATAATCAATCATTTGATCAGAATCACAAAGTTGTCAGAGCTGTCATATCAACAGGAAAACTATTAGGACTGCTGAAGCTCATCATTTTAGAGAGTATGTCTTGTTTTAAACGAAACAAACATCCGTTGAGCAAGAAGGCAAACATGTTTTCAGTGGGAGGGACATCTTTAGAAAGGTTGGGAGGTGACTGCAGATGAAAGCATTCAAGAGACCAAGAGATGGAAATAGCAGATGTTTCGTTATCCCCTGTTTAGTAAGTCCCCAGATAGTTTGCTCTGAGAGATGTCCCCTTATGGCACTTGATGTGAAATACAACCGAGTCTTCTGATGAATTTAGACGGGCTTCTAGTTTAAGAGGTTCTAAGAGCTTTGAAACTGTGACCATAGAGGAGAAATGTACAGGTTGCAAATTTCCAGCCCACTTTGAACTTGATTCGATTTGCAGAAAAGTCAAGTGGAAGTTGTCCGTTTGTTACTTGGAGCAAATAGTGCACACCCCACTTTCCTACCGAAGCCACCATCTTTCTCAGTGGGAAGACAGTTTTATGCCACAGTTTCCTGGAGAAATTGCCTTGCTCAGTTCAATTCAGTCGCTCAGTCGTGTCCGACTGTTTGCAACCCCATGAATCACAGCCTGCCAGGCCTCCCTGTCCATCACCAGCTTNTGTGTTCTGGGCTGGGGCTGGGCACCGACTCTCTTTGGCATTCGAGGCTCATGGACCGAGAGGAAGGGCCTCATCTCCTAAGGCAGGAACTGAAAGCAAAGTACGGAGGCCCCTGTGACCTCCAGTCCCAGTCTTTAAGGCATTTCCGAGACGTTAGGGATTGGGAAGACCAACCAGACATGGAAGGCAGGCAGTCTTGCTAAAGAAGAAAGAGGATGTGGGCAGAGCCTCAGGCAAGGGGGACCCCAAAGAGGTGGAAGCATCAGGAGCCGGAAGCCCCCCAGTGGCCATGCATCCCCAAGCACTCCTGGGGAGGCACTCCTTCTTATTCACAGTTTCCTGAAAATTCTACAAGCAAACGGATGTGGTTTGAGGCACTGCCTGCCTGAGCCATCACCCAGGACCCCACACGGTGCAGAACAATCGTATTTAAACTTTGTTTGCCAATACACAACTATGAGGAGAGCGCCACCTGATTTTGCAATTCACCTGAAAGATCATTTAGGACTGGGGTCCCCAACCTCTGAGCCGCAGACCAGTCACCCCCATCAGATCGGGTTTAGATTAGACATAAAGTGTGTGATAAATATAATGCACTTGAATCATCCCAAAACCATCCCATGGAAAAATTGTGTTCCATGAAAATGATCCTTGGTGCCAAAAATAGTTGAGGACTGCTGACTTAGGAAATACACACACACACACACACACACACACACACACACACACACNCTATGAGGAGAGCGCCACCTGATTTTGCAATTCACCTGAAAGATCATTTAGGACAGGGGTCCCCAACCTCTGAGCCGCAGACCAGTCACCCCCGTCAGATCGGGTTTAGATTAGACATAAAGTGTGTGATAAATTTAATGCACTTGAATCATCCCAAAACCATCCCATGGAAAAATTGTGTTCCATGAAAATGATCCCTGGTGCCAAAAATAGTTGAGGACTGCTGACTTAGGAAATACACACACACACACACACACCCCACTGAACTGGAAAGCCGAGGCTGAGACTTTTTTTTTTCTAATTATAGAAAAGGATTTGGGATTTGGGGGTGAGGGTCGGTTTGCTAAGATAAAGCACCAAGAGCCACGGGCGCTTCCACATCCTTGTCTGTGTCACCAGCCACCGCATTTATGTTTATCGACCCCTTTCCTCCCTGTTGTCTGTTCTGCAGAGTTTGCCCAGTGCTTCAGAAGCAATCCCAGGAAATCAAAGTGCCGAAGGATCCCCATTCTCACCGAACTGAGTAAGTTGTGTTTCAAGGTCAGAATTCAAGGGAGAAGTCTTTGCCTGTGTGCTTCATGTCCCAGGGATGCCATCCACCATCAAAGGACTGAGGACCCAGAAGGAGGCCGAGAGACCATCCTGTGCTTGCAGAATGTTATATTAGGCTTTTATTCGATTGGAGATGTTGCCGTCATCCAGCAGAGCCTGCCGTGTGTGTGTATGTGTGTGTGTGTGTGTGTGTGTGTGTGTGTGTTGGGCGGGGGTAGTTGGGGCAGAAGTGGCTCCCGCCTTGCCCACTCCTGCAATTTCCAGGGGAAGGGGACCAGCTCTTGGCTAGGCCTCAATCAGAAGGAACCCCCCAGGAGAGGGGACACTGATTTGAAAACTGCAAGAAAGGCTTTCCCTGAACCAGCTTCTCTGCCCATCAGGCTCCTTCCTCTCCTCTGGTGACCCCAGGGCAGACGCTGGGGTGAGGCCAGTGAGGCCGGGATGCAGACTTTAGAAGAGGCTTCCTCCTGATTCCCCTGTGTCTTCTTGATCCCAGCCCTGAGCAGTGCTCTTATAAAACTGAAATGCTCCGTAGCAGAAATAACAGACTAAGCTGTTACCTCTCACCAATACCTTATGAAACACAAATGTATATGGAACCTCCCCAGACGTGAGCAGCAAGAAAGACAGAGGAGGTGGGTGCTTGAGGACACTGGGCAGGGGGGTGTTTGTGAGGCACTTGGGGAGACCCTAGGTTTAATACTAGTAATAGTTGGTGAGAAAAGGAGAAGTTCCAGAAGTGGGGGCGATACCTTTAACATAGGTTGGATCAGCTCAAAGTCAATCTCTAAAGTTGGGCCTGGGCATGAGATTTGACTTGATTCAAGGATGTAACAAATGTTTTAGTGGGAATTTTATGATTCAGCGTATGTAAGCCAAATGAAACTTTAACCAAGCAGATGAACAGATCTCAGAGTTCCAGAAACGAAGCAGGTGAACATAGAGGGGAACCAATGGGTGACACTATTCTGTGGCTTGGGAATGGCTTTGCATAGGAAGGCAGGCAACAGTCTAGTCTCTGTGCCCTGGAGCCCTAGCCCTTCAAATCCAGGTTGGAAGATCTCAGAGCCCTTGAGCCTGACTCTTCCCTGCACGTCTGTCTGTAACCACCCTAAAGCTGTTGGCTACGGTTCTCATTTTTGTTTTATTTTTATTCCCTTTGGAGCCATCTGTCACCCTGATATGTATATACCCTAAGTTTTGTATAAGTTAGAGTGGTTGGGAGGGGACCAGCGAGCTTCTCACTGGCCCCAGAAATGCATCTGGTCACTCTCCAGGGACATACAGCTTTGTTCAACTAAACACTTTCTGGCACCTGGCAGCACCTGTCAAATTAGCTGAACAATCCTCCTGCCAGTTCACTCAATTTCTGTTGTCTGGCTGCAAGGAAGGATCACAGTGACATAAGAGCTGCAGATTTGAGAGCCAGCATTTCAGTACAGAGTGTACAATGCAGGAAAAAGACTGGGAACACTGAAGCCACTGGTTTAGGATGACACAGCAAGAACTGGACAAGGGCTCCTGGTGTGTGTGTGTGTGTGTGTGTGTGTGTGTGTGTGTGCGCTGAGGGTTGGCAGTACAAGAGGAAGAAAGTATGTGTGCATAGGAAATTTGGGTTGATATTAGTCATACCTCCCTCATCTTTTATAAATATGCATAGTTCTTGGAAGAAAATGATTCCCTAATACCAGAAGTCTATTGCTTCCCCGAAACTTGACTAAGGAATAATTTTAAGAATGAGCGACCAATCCAAGCTCAGTAAAGAGTGTGCTCTGAGTTGCATGTCCAATAGATTTGTATGGATTAGTAATAGGACAATCAAGAACTTTGAAGGATCTAAGATATCTGGCAACTTGCAAGCTATAATAACAGGTTAATCTGCCTGGTTTATGGAAGACAGAAGACCATCCTGGATCCACCATGAATTGCTTTGTTGGAGAGGAACCCTGAGCTTTGGGAACCAGAATCTTTTATAGTGGGCAGTAAGCGTGCCTTCCCTTGGCTCTGGTAGCAGACATTATCACTGTCTGCCAATGCTGTCCACTATACAAAGACATTTTTGAAGCCATAGTCTTGGAACGAAGACAATCAATGCCTCTGCTGTCCTAGAAATGAATGATTGCATTGAGCACAGAGGTTGCCTACAGGGGTCTGAGCTATAGCTTGGGGCCAGTACAGATTTGCTCATGGATAATCCAGCCGCTGCCACCCTGGTCTGGTTAGGATGATTCTTGAAGCCCTTGCTACTCAAAGTGTAGTCCATGAATCAGCTGTAGCAGCAGCATCTGGAAGCTTGTTGAACACACGGATACCCAAGCCCACCTTAGACCTAGTGGATCAGAAGTTGTGTCATAACAGGATCCCCAGTTAGTTCACTTTGCACATTAAGTTTTGGAAGCCCCTGATTAACTCATTCTAGGCCCACATGACTCTAAGAACCTAAGTAAATACCAAGCCATCTGTGAGACAGTATATGAAGAAAAAGACAATAACAGGGGTGAGGAGACATTCTATTTATGTCTTTTATCCCTGTGTGATTATTGAAAGTGTTCCCCACCTTCCCCCCAGTGTCCTGGCCTGAAAGACAAATTATACAGTGACTTTCAGAACACATGCTTGGAGAAACTGGGCCTAAGATCCAAGAATAGCTCCTTGATGATGAAAGTACCCAAGAGGATATCCCATCTTCAGGGAATGAAGATACTTGGAAAGAAAAAAAAAAAAGTACCAAAATTGAGGCAGGTCCCACCTTGACCCCATAGTGGCATCTGTCCCTTGAGCAATGGTTCCCCCCTCCTCCAGCCCCCGACACTTGGTCAGTCTGCTCTGAAAGTCCTGTGTTCCTAAACTTGTCTGCCTGCCTTCCCCTTTTGCCTCTTTTCTTGCAGAAAATCCTTCCAACATCCACTTTATTGAACAGCTCAGTGGGATGGAAGGGAACTTCTCCGGAACGAACCTGCATCTGAGCACTTCCTTCGCCACAGGCACCGTCTTTTCTGGCAACTTCTTGGACTCCCTCCTGGCCACGGTGAGTGACATGAAGCCCAGGAGCCTGCATGACCAGCCCCTTGCCTAGGGCAAAGCACGTGGGGGTCCAGGGATGATGCTAGCTGAAGCCTCGCAATTCTGCATTCTCTGATTTTCCAGAAACACTTGACATTATTTTGCCTTTTCTCATAACTGTGTGGCAAGGGAAGCTTACACTTTTAAGATTAGAAACTTAAAGCCCTTGGAGCTAGGATACTCAATACCAGGGGGAATATGCACATCAACAGCATGGAACCCACCTTGTAGCGTGTATTAGTCGCTCAGTCGTGTCCGACTCTCTGCAACCCCGTGGACTGTAGCCCCCAGACTCTTCCATCCATGGGATTCTCTAGGCAAGAATACTGGAGTGGGTTGCCATTCCCTTCTCCAGGGGATCTTTCTAACCCAGGGATCAAACCCTGATCTCCCACTTTGCAGGCAGACTCTTTACCATCTCAGCCACCAGGGAATCCACCTTAGGAACAGTCATAATGTCATCCGTCAGGCTTTTCCTTGGGCCCAAGATCTCTGCTAAATGCCTTACCCACATTATCTGTTTAATTCTCCCATCAACCAAATTAGGAGGATACAATTCCTAGCCTTCTTTCTATTTGTTTATCTATTTTTGGCTGTGCTGGGACTTCATTGCTGGGCCTGGGCTTTCTCAAGCTGTGGTGAGTGGGAGCCTCTCTTCATTGTGGTGCACAGCCTCTGGGGTGTGCAGGCTCAGCAGTTGTGGCCCACGGGCTTAGTTGCCCTGCAGCATGCGGGGTCTCAGTTCTCCGACCAGAAATCAAACCTGTGTCCCCTGCATTGTCAGGCAAGCTCTTAACCACAGGGAAGTCCCACTAGCCTTGTTTCCTAGATCAGGAATCCGAAGCCTAAAGGGGTAACTAAGGTGCCAAAGGTTACTGCACTCACATATGACAAATCCCTGAGGTTCCAGAGTTAGATCTTGCAACCAGATCCACTGCCACTCTAGAGGTCTCTGTGATGATGAGTGTGCTTTCAGTACACTGCGGTGAAGTTGGGGGAATCCACCTCCTGGGGCGCTCCAGAGCCCCCATGGGATGGACAGGGAGGAGGGGACCAGGGTGCTCCGGTTCCCAATGTCTCCCCATCACTTTCCCCCAATCAGAACACTCTACTCTCAGCTGGATCCCACTTGAGGCTTCTGCACACAGCCTGATTAGAAGAAGGATTTCAGTTGTTAAAAAGACTTTAGAAACTACCACTTAGAAGTTAGAGAATCTGCCCAACAGAGAGGCCAAAAATAAGAGACCCAGATTCCTGTTCCCCTATGTTGCGAGTCATGTCTCCAGGTCCCAGTCGGGGGTCTTGTCCGCCACTCAGCCACATGTCCATTTCACCCTATCATTTCCCTCCCCAAGAAGCATCATCTAGACTGGGCTCTTCCTGCCTGCTGTCCAGCTTGATGCACTAAGAGCTCGGTTTCCTGTGGCTGCAGAGTCAGAGGTTATAATTAGAATTAAGACGTGTGTTTTCCTGGTGCCCTGCTCTGCAGAGGGCGGGGCTACCGACAGGTGTGTTCAGGACAGGCTGCCTCGGATGAAGGGGGCTGACGCCTCTGCAGCTTCTGGAGCAGGATGAAGTCTCTCCTCGACTCCAGTCTAGGTGACCTCTATTTCCTCCTCCTCCTCACAAGTCCTCTGAAAACTTCCCTGTGCTAAATCACCAGTGAGAAACACAAAGAGAAGAAACTCACAGGTTCTGGGAGAGACCTGAGCCTGAATAAAGGGGTGGGAACTCGTCCCTACTTGGAAGCACTGAAGTTCTGTTTGAGATTTTCATGCACTTCCCCCTTCTATCCCCTGATACACCTGTCATTTTTTCAAAATAAAAAATAGTGGATTTTTCCTCCAAATATTCTGATTCAGCCAACACAGTATCTTCAGGTATCCCCTGGAATATTACTGTAAACACCTGGCCCAGCTGGAGAAACACACCTATAATGTGTAAGTGAGATTTGCTTTTAATCCTCTATAATTTATAGAGGATTCTGCNCTGTGTCTTCAGGTATCCCCTGGAATGTTACTGTAAACACCTGGCCCAGCTGGAGAAACACACCTATAACGTGTAAGTGAGATTTGCTTTTAATCCTCTATAATTTATAGAGGATTCTGCCAACAAAAGACCGTCTAGTCAAGGCTATGGTTTTTCCAGTGGTCATGTATGGATGTGAGAGTTGGACTGTGAAGAAAGCAGAGAGCTGAAGAATTGATGCTTTTGAACTGTGGTGTTGGAGAAGACCCTTAGGAGTCCCTTGGACTGAAAGGAGACCCACCCAGTCCATCCTAAAGGAGATCAGTCCTGGGTGTTCCTGGAAGGACTGATGCTAAAGCTGAAACTCCAATACTTTGGCCACCTCATGCGAAGCATTGACTCGTTGGAAAAGACTCTGATGCTGGGAGGGATTGGGGGCAGGAGGAGAAGGGGACGACAGAGGATGAGATGGCTGGATGCCATCACTGACTCGATGGACATGAGTTTGAGTGAACTCCGGGAGTTGGTGATGGCCAGGGAGGCCTGACGTGCTGTAGTTCATGGGGTCGCAAAGAGTCGGACACAACTGAGCAACTGAACTGAACTGAACTGATAAATCCTTTATAGTTCGATGCTATAAAGATTAATATCTGGAGGGGGCCCTGGTGGCTAATGCGACACAGATTTGATCCCTAATCTGAGAAGATCCCACGTGTCATGGAAAAACTAAACCCGTGTGCCACAACTACTGAGCCTGAGCAGAAGAGCCCGTGCTCCCCGAAAAGAAGCATCCCAGTGAGAAGCCCACACGCCACCTCCAGAGTAGCCCACGTGCAGCAGTGAGGACGCAGCACAGCCAAAAGTAAAAACAAATTTAAAAAAAATAAAGTATAAAAAACTCTAGGGGTGGGGCACCCAGACTGCCCCCACACACACATACATGGGAGCCAAACTTTATAATAATAGAATTTCAGAGCTAGACATGAAAGAGGGAGCATTTTCCTTTCCTTATAAGAAGGTAAGGACGGTAACAGAAGTTACCTGGTTTCTCGAGTTCACTCAGTTTTCCTCCCATATAGCCTCATTCTCAGAAGTATTACTCAAAAAATGTTGGTCTTCAGGTCTTTTGAGAAACTCTCAGAATAAAAAGCAGCAAGTAGCTAGGCTGCTAGGATCTGTGTTGTTAAGGAATGATAATCCTGGGTTATGAGAGAAACCTCAAGCTTCATTGTAGTTCAAAGTTAAAACCCTTTTCTACAACATTTTCTAGCATTGGAAGTCCAAATTCTAGTAAAGCTGATTATATTAGAAACATTCTCCAAGTTTAAAAGCCCTAAACTATTTCAAGCACATTTCAACTTGCATATTTTCTTGAGAAAGTGAAAAAAAAAAAAATGAAGGAAGAAAGGGAGGGAGGAAAGAAAAAAAAAAAAAAAAGACCCATAGGTAGTGCTCTGAAACCCTGAATAACAAGGATATTAGATGAGCTCGCAGGGTAAGGGTGACATGTAAATCCCATTATTTCCCCCAATATAGAATTGCAAGCCTTTTGATGTCAACACTGAAGAAATGATATATTCAAAAGCTAAGCCTCTCTCCATTAAATATGTAAAGTACGTTTCCCCAGAGCCATGGACACCAGGATAACCCTAGAAGTTACACCTTTTCCTTTAATCAGTGGAGAATTATCCTAACAGCATTATGTTTGATCATTCTACACCTCGGCCACTTGTTCTTAAACGGATTGTGGCCCAGCCTGGATTTACTACCTCTGCACCCTCCTGGATTTCAGGGAGCCGGATCCTTAAGCATCCTTCTGGGTGGTCACAGGACACAACAGAAATGAATGTCACTTAGGCAATCTTTGCAGTCTAAACATGAGGATGGAGAAAGCACTTGAAGTCATCTGTAATCTGAAAAATATTATAGAAATTCTTTTTATTTTCTCTTAACTGACTTAGATTATATTCTTTTCCAGCTTACCTTCTCCAGTGGTCTCTGCATTTTCCTAGCAATATGCATTTACTTGTTAAAAATCAGCTGCCAATTTCACTTAATATTCTTACAGCTGTTTTTGCACTCAATTTTTAAAATTATTTGCAATAATTAATTATTTGCAACCATCTTTGCACTCAGTATTTTTACACCTGCTTGGTCCAATGCACTCCTGAGAACAAAAATATTGAGAAGATAACGTCTGTCTGAAAGACCACTTCATTTAAGGCAGCGTTTCTCCCTCCCAGTATGGTTTGAGGACCACCAGTGTCCAAACCACCGAAGGTGCCCTTTAAATTTTGATTCCAACTCCTCTTCAGAAATTCTGATCCAGTAGATTGAGAGTCTTGAAAATCTCCTCTCACAAGTATCACTCCAGGTGATCTAGGTACATGAGAACCGATGTCAGAGATAACAGAATTCAGTGTGCATGCTGTGTATCTCATTTAATCCCACAAACAGTGCTCAAAAATGGGTATTAGCATGTCAGCTTTAAGATCATAAAACTGTGGCTAAGAAAATGCATGACTTGTCCAAAGGTATTCTGCTAGAACATGGCAGCCCAAGATTCAAACCTGGATGTGTTCCCTACAAACAGTTAGCTCTCAAATGCAGAAGAATAAAAGCCAGTGACCATGGGATCGCAAAGCAAGGAAAATTTCACTCTGATAAGGAGGCCAGTGAAGAGTCTGCTAGTTTCATAAAGGAAAGATGAAGCCGATGTTCTAAAGCAAGGGCATGAAGGAGTAAGTGTGTAGCTTGAGCGGCTGCAGAGAGACCAATGTGCCCTGGAGGGAACGTCAGATCTTGTGAATCTTTGAATGCCACAAAAATGATTCTGAACTCGGTTTTCCAGCAGAGGTCTGACAGTGAAAGTCCAAATTTGTGTTTCTAGACAATCTTTCTGCAAGCATTTTGAGTGATGGATCACAAATGAGAAGAAGACTCATAAAGAGGCCCCTCTCACAACCCAGGCTTCAGGAGGCAAATCCCTGAATTTGGACAGAGAAAGTCAATGGTAAAATTTGTCAATAGCAATTAACTCATTCCTATTGTTCATAATGAAAACAAAAGTACTGATTTTTACATAAGTGCTATATAGCCACGTAAATTATTTCTACTGGAGTGAAAGTCCAATTTAACTAAGACAAAGGTAGGAAATTCAGAACTTTACGTAGAAAACAATAGATTTGAGAAAACCTCATAGGCAGTTATTAAATGATGTTTCCATGTATGTCACTGCCTAGTCAACACGCTATGTAGGAATCCTTTGGAAAAGAAGCTTAAGAAAATGGCTATACTTCTTTTGACTCAAGCTAGTTTCAAACTAAGCTGACCCACACATCAATCTCTGGCTTCATTTTGATGTTAGATATTCTAAAATTCCATTCATTTACTCAACACATACAGTTTTTGAAGTGTTCTGTAACAGCTATGAGAGATAATACCTGTCTTCACATAGGTCAGAATCAAAAGGAATGTAAGTAGACCTACATCCAGTAGATTCAAGAATAGACAATAATAATATCTATAGTCCCCTAAGGAAATGCTGAAGCTGGAGCTCCAGTACTTCGGCAACGTGATAAAAAGAGCCGACTCATTGGAAAAGACCCCGATGCTTGGAAAGATTGAGGGCAAGAGAAGGGGACATTAGAAGATGAGATGCTTCGATAGCATCCCTGACTCAATGGACATGAATTTGAGCAAACTCCGGAAGATAGTCAAGGACAGAGGAGCTTGGCATGCTGTAGTCCATGGTGTCCAAAAGAGTCAGACATGACTTAGCAACTAAACAACAACCACCTAAGGAAAATGTATTGATGTCTCATTAAATGCATATTTTAAAATACATGCTGATAATATTAAGGTATCTATGGCCCGCTATTCTCCTCTGATCATTTTGGAAGTGGGGACTACCATGGTGTCAGTATCATTTACACATTAATTTCTTTTGCTATAGTACTCCCTCAGGAGTGGGAATAGGGTCAGGGTTATTTTCTCGGCACTTTGCTTAACCCAGCAGCATACTCAAGCCACCAGCTTTTGGCTGATTTTAATAAGGATAATGATGGGACTTCCCTAGTGGTCCAGCGGTTAAGCCTTCACCTTCCCATGCAGGTGGTCCAGATTCAATCCCTGGTTGGAGAATGAATAAGATCCTACATGCCTCAAGGCCAAAAAACAAAAACCAAAAAAAAAAATCATAAAATAGAAGCAATATTGTAACAAATTCAATAAAGACTTTGAAAGTGATCCATGTCCAAAAAAAAAATCTTTAAAAAAATTAATGATAATGAAAGACAGAGCTTTGAACCATCAGATCCATTTCAGACAGCCATACCCACCAACTCCCACCTCTCTCACCTCCACTGTCTACAAAGCAGCTCTTTTGATTTTGTACGTGTTTCCTCCTTGCTCTCCAGGCTTTCTACAACTACCATGTTGTAGAATTACTTCAGATGCTAGTGACAGGAGGGATGAATTTTCAGCTGGAACAGCATCTGGATAAAGAAAAGCTATTTGGGCTGAATACCGGCTACTCTACGATTTTATCTGGAAAGATGCGGTGTAAGCTGGGGCTGCTCTCCTTAAACCAGACCGTCCTGTCAGACATTGAAGTGAGTCAGATCTTCTTTTTTTAAAAAAATAATAATTTATTTTAATTGGAGAATAATGACTTTACAATATTGTGGTGGTTTTTGCCCTGCATTGACATGAATCGGCCACAGGTATACATGTGTTTCCCCCATTCTGAACCCTCCTACCGCCTCCTACCCCATCCTATTCTTCTGGGTTGTCCCAGAGCACTGGCTTTGGATGCCCAGCTTCATGCAGTGGACTCACACTGGTCATGTATTTTACATATGGTAATGAACATGTTTCAATGCTGTTCTTTCAAACCATCCCACCCTCACCTCTCCCACTGAGTTCCAAATTCTGTTATTTATATCTGTATCTCCTTTGCTGCCCTGTATGTGGGATCGTTGGCACCATCTTTCCAAATTCCATATATATGTGTTAATACACAGTGTTGGCCTTTCTCTTTCTGATTTGCTTCACTCTGTATAATAGGTTCCAGGTTCATCCACCTCATTTGAACTGACTCAAATGCATTCATTTTTATAGCTCAGTAATATTCCATTGTGTATGTGTACCACAGCTTCCTTATCCATTATTCTACCAATGGGCATCTAGGTTGCTTCCATGTCCTGGCTATTGTAAATGGTGCTGCAGTGATCATTGGGGTACATCTGTCTCTTTCATTTCCGGTCTCCTCAGAATGTATGCCCAGGAGTGGGATTGCTGGGTCATGTGGCCATTCTATTCCCAGTTTTTAAGGCATCTCCACACTGTTCTCCAAAGTGGTTGT
Source organism: Raphicerus campestris (assembly GCA_006410735.1). Classification (NCBI taxonomy): domain Eukaryota; kingdom Metazoa; phylum Chordata; class Mammalia; order Artiodactyla; family Bovidae; genus Raphicerus; species Raphicerus campestris. The sequence continues at coordinate 38,890 of SJYW01028419.1, read as the reverse complement.
ACAGCTCTTCTTTCTCATAATAGTTTCCCATGTCCTTATCTCCCTGAATTTTGGAAAGGATCCAACCTGTCTGCGTTCCTAGACAGCTTATAGTGTATAAATAATAACAATGCTAACAGAAAGTAATGTAACATAGTCATAGCTGTTTNCACCTCCCAGCAGCTTCCCTGTCTGTGATCAGGAGTGTCGCCTGCGGCCCTGAGGCCACCCTGGGCCCGGACCTTGCTTATACCCAGGAGCTGGGCCCCCCGCCCCTGCTGGCCGAGGCTCCTCTCTGCCCCTCTGGGTTAGCAGGTAGCTTCTCCTCCATGCAATCACGACGCGGGTGAGGAGGTGGGAGCTGGGCCGGGCGCCCTGGCCCCCCACTGGATACTGGCCTTTCTGGGGTGCTGCTTGCCCCCCCTGTGGACACAGACCCCCAAGGCCTGAGTTCTGTGCCCCTGGCCTCGCCCCTGGTCTGTGAGTCACTGGGGGAGTCAGAACCAGGACACACGCGTCAGCAGATCTGAGTAAAAATGGCATCCTAAGGAGGGAGGTTTAACTAAGTATTCCTTTATTGAAAACCAGCAGCTGATAAATATTGAATTGTAGTTTTGTCGCAAATACACCAATTATCTCCCGGAAAATGGGAAGCGGGGCGGCAGAGCTGCGTGTGACAAAATGTCACTCTGCTAATTGAATTTCTTCATTGACTCAAATATTCCCAGCTCTGAAATTCAGATGATGGAGCGGTTTCCATGACCACAGCTCTTCACCTGAGATGGGGTGGGAGAAGCTGGTCCCAGGAGACCCCCAGGGGCTCCACTGTGTCTCCCCGTGGGTGGGCCAAGCAGGGCCACGCTGTGTCCACGTCCACCCCTCCGTTGGTGGCCTCTCCCCACCGCTCTCCAGCCCCTCTGCCCATCCTGGAGAAGGAGGCTGTCTCGGTGACCCCAGGCCGGGGGTCCTACAGCTCGGAGCCCTGACCCTCCCCGTCGTCTGTAGCCCCCTTGTCTCTCATGTGGAGTGGGTCTCATTCCCGGGCAGGTGACCACACACCGCTGAAGCAGAAGGCCATGGCACTCTGAACAGAGCTCAGTTTCCCAAGGGTCTCCCTGCGGCCGCCCTTCTGCATCTCTCCCCACCTCTCTCCCCTCTGACCCCTCCACTCCCCCGCCTCTCCCTGGTGTCTGTGGGTACTGCTGCTGCAGGTCTGTGGGCCCCCTGCCTGGTGCCCCCCATCACGGCTGGACCACCTACTTCCTGGGCCTCAGCCCCACCCTGTGTAGGAAGCAGGGGATCCGAGTTCCTGCCCCGGGGCTGCTCTCCTGGGAGGGAGGAGTCTGGGGTTCCAGGCTCCACACCGGTCCTTGTCCTGTCTCCCTAGGATTGTCTGAGCTCCCTCCCCTATGTCAAACCAGCGCTTCCAGCCTGCTGAGCAGACAAGTGTCTCTTCCACCCGCGGAGGTTGGAACCGACACACTCCCCCCCACCAGATGTAAAGCAGGCAACTAAGAAGGACCAGCTGTACCGCTCAGGGCACACGCCTCAGACTCTGCAATGACCCATATGGGAAAAGAAGCTGGGAAAGAGTGGGCATACGTATAACTGAGTCTCTGCTGGAAACCTGAAACTAACACGCTCCGTAAATCGGCTATATGCCAATAAAACTTTATTAGAAAGAATGCTGAAGCCAGCAGAGGCGCCCCTCGCCCTATGTGTGTCCAGCCCACATCCCAGCCACCCCCTCTTTCCTCAGGGTCGTGCCCCTCCCCGCCTGGTCCCCGCCCCTCTCCCGCCCAGCCCAGGTACCCCGGACCTGCGGGGTCACCACCTCCCGGGAAAGTCAAGTCCAAGGTAAGCTGGTAAGAAGTCTGGGGTCCCCAAGGAGGAGAGAGGGGTCTGGGGCTCTCAAGGAGGAGGAAAGGACAAATGTCTTTTTCTACATTCCTTAGTAAGGATTATATAACAACAATGTATCCCCCTTGAGGACATATTTCTCCTTCCTGAAAACTTTCTGAATAATCTTGTCATCTTAAAGTGTGTACTATAGGAGTGGGTCTAGGAAGATCTTTACAACTTTGAGACATTCTTTTGATTTATTGCAATAACCAATTTAAAAGGATATAGCTCCCTTGCTAAGACGAGGGATGGGGCACTCTCCACCCCCTTCTGATGTTTGTGTCAGATGCTTCCTCTGTCCCTTGTCTTACTTTAATAAAACTCTGCTGCACAAAGGCTCTTGGGTGATCAAGCCTGGTCTCTGGTCCTGAAGCTAAACGGGGACCCCAGTGCACCCATCTAAGACCCCAGGATGTGGCAGAGTGTTCAGAACTGACATCTGCTCCATCCGGCCAAGCACTGTCTATCCAGAGGGGTGACGGGGGACCACAGCGGGTGCAGTGGGGCGCCCTGCCCCAGTCCGTCCCAGGCACCCTGCCCCGGGACAGTCTGAGACGAGAGGAGGAGGTGGAGGCCCTGGGGGTGGTCTTCCCAGCTGCAGCCCCACGTCCACTTTCCAGGAGGGAGCTAAAGGCAGGCGCGTGGGGAGGGTCACCCTCAGGCCGGGCCGTGCTCTGGGGCTGGGCCCCCGGCCCTGTGGTCCATCAGCCTGCTCTGCTTGCGGGCAGTGAGTGTGGGGCAGTGGGCCGGCTGTCTGCTCACAAAGGGGCTTCTTTGAGTTGGAGAGGAAGTGCCTGCCGGGCCCAGAGCTGCTGTGCGCTGGGCCTTGGACTAACTGCCAGTCCCTGGGCCTGTGAGGCCGGGTCCTGAACTTCTGCGTCCTGGGCCCCCACGTGCTGAGCCCCGTGTCCTGGACCCCCACGACCTGGGCTCCTGGGCTCCTGAGACCAGGGCTTTTTCGCCTCACTGCTTTGCTGACTGGATTAACCTTGAGTGTGGACAGTGAGGGCCAGGCCACTGACTGAGGCTGGAAGGAGTGGGTCCTGACCCCGCCTCAGGCGATGGGTTGGTTTGCGCCCCACCGCCCCCCCGCACCGGGAGGCCCCTACCTTGCTTCCCGCTGGATCAATGCAAACCTTTCTGTTGATAGATCTCAGTGTTCTCTCAGCTGAGATCGATGCCTTTGTCCTGGTAATGGCGCCTGGACGCCTGGAGGGATGGGGCGTGGGCGGCCAGCATGAGTGGGTGTCACGGGCCCCTGACTCTGTGCCCAAAAAGATGCCCAGAGACCCTTCACCACGGACCCTCATGGCCCCCCAGGCCTGCTCCTCCCTCCTCCCAGGGGACAACACCAGGAAAGACCCCACCCTGGGTCAGCCACCCCATCACCCACCCCAGGTCACCCACCC
>SJYW01028419.1:16095-35074 GCA_006410735.1 Raphicerus campestris | reverse complement strand
TCTGTCTGAAAGACCACTTCATTTAAGGCAGCGTTTCTCCCTCCCAGTATGGTTTGAGGACCACCAGTGTCCAAACCACCGAAGGTGCCCTTTAAATTTTGATTCCAACTCCTCTTCAGAAATTCTGATCCAGTAGATTGAGAGTCTTGAAAATCTCCTCTCACAAGTATCACTCCAGGTGACCTAGGTACATGAGAACCAATGTCAGAGATAACAGAATTCAGTGTGCATGCTGTGTATCTCATTTAATCCCACAAACAGTGCTCAGAAATGGGTATTAGCATGTCAGCGTTAAGATCATAAAACTGTGGCTAAGAGAATGCATGACTTGTCCACAGGTATTCTGCTATAGTACTCCCTCAGGAGCGGGAATAGGGTCAGGGTTATTTTCTCAGCACTTTGCTTAACCCAGCAGCATACTCAAGCCACCAGCTTTTGGCTGATTTTAATAAGGATAATGATGGGACTTCCCTAGTGGTCCAGCGGTTAAGCCTTCACCTTCCCATGCAGGTGGTCCAGATTCAATCCCTGGTTGGAGAATGAATAAGATCCTACATGCCTCAAGGCCAAAAAACAAAAACCAAAAAAAAAATCATAAAATAGAAGCAATATTGTAGCAAATTCAATAAAGACTTTGAAAGTGATCCATGTCCAAAAAAAAAATCTTTAAAAAAATTAATGATAACGAAAGACAGAGCTTTGAACCATCAGATCCATTTCAGACAGCCATACCCACCAACTCCCACCTCTCTCACCTCCACTGCCTACAAAGCAGCTCTTTTGATTTTACACGTGTTTCCTCCTTGCTCTCCAGGCTTTCTACAACTACCATGTTGTAGAATTACTTCAGATGCTAGTGACAGGAGGGATGAATTTTCAGCTGGAACAGCATCTGGATAAAGAAAAGCTATTTGGGCTGAATACCGGCTACTCTACGATTTTATCTGGAAAGATGCGGTGTAAGCTGGGGCTGCTCTCCTTAAACCAGACCGTCCTGTCAGACATTGAAGTGAGTCAGATCTTCTTTTTTTAAAAAAATAATAATTTATTTTAATTGGAGAATAATGACTTTACAATATTGTGGTGGTTTTTGCCCTGCATTGACATGAATCGGCCACAGGTATACATGTGTTTCCCCCATTCTGAACCCTCCTACCGCCTCCTACCCCATCCTATTCTTTTGGGTTGTCCCAGAGCACTGGCTTTGGATGCCCAGCTTCATGCAGTGGACTCACACTGGTCATGTATTTTACATATGGTAATGAACATGTTTCAATGCTGTTCTTTCAAACCATCCCACCCTCACCTCTCCCACTGAGTTCCAAATTCTGTTATTTATATCTGTATCTCCTTTGCTGCCCTGTATGTGGGATCGTTGGCACCATCTTTCCAAATTCCATATATATGTGTTAATACACAGTGTTGGCCTTTCTCTTTCTGATTTGCTTCACTCTGTATAATAGGTTCCAGGTTCATCCACCTCATTTGAACTGACTCAAATGCATTCATTTTTATAGCTCAGTAATATTCCATTGTGTATGTGTACCACAGCTTCCTTATCCATTCATCTACCAATGGACATCTAGGTTGCTTCCATGTCCTGGCTATTGTAAATAGTGCTGCAGTGATCATTGGGGTACATCTGTCTCTTTCATTTCCGGTCTCCTCAGAATGTATGCCCAGGAGTGGGATTGCTGGGTCATGTGGCCATTCTATTCCCAGTTTTTAAGGCATCTCCACACTGTTCTCCAAAGTGGTTGTACAGCTCTTCTTTCTCATAATAGTTTCCCATGTCCTTATCTCCCTGAATTTTGGAAAGGATCCAACCTGTCTGCGTTCCTAGACAGCTTATAGTGTATAAATAATAACAATGCTAACAGAAAGTAATGTAACATAGTCATAGCTGTTTTCAGTTTACAGTGCATTTTCACATGTTATATTTATCTTGAGATAGATCAAGCAGTTGATACGATCCTCATCTTCCAGGTAAAATAAAGTGCCCTGGAAGCATCAGAGCAGTTCAACAACTTTGTCCTTTGACAAGGTTACTAGTGATAAGTATAATGATTAATATTCACTGAGCATTTGCTTAGGCCTGTCTGCTTTTTTTTTTTTATTCACTTAATCTATCCGAGGATTTACAAGATAGGTATCATTATTTAATTCCACTGAACAGATCAAGAAGCTGAGGTACTTACCTGAGACCATATTGTCTACCAGTGGCCAAGCAGGGTCCCTCTAAGGCACTCTGACCAAGGGCCTGCCCACTCTCCCTACACTTTAGCTATTAAAGAAGTTGGATCAAGCTGTCTGAAATCAGGCAGAAGGACTCCATGTTCGGGTCTAAGAATCTTATTGGGCCAGCCAGTGAAAAACGCCTAAGTTTTCTTGGTCCTCAGAACTAGCAAACAGTAGATTACAGCAAAGAAAAGATAATTCTGGAAAATTTCAATGAGGCATCTGGCATTTGGGGATCTGAGTCAAGTCCAGCCCTGCAAAGAGGAGTCCACTTGTCAGTGTGGCGCCCCTGGGGTTGATGCTGAGTGGCGTGGCCTTGGCTCCCCAGGGTCACTGTTAGAGTCTGGCCTTTATAGGGGCACAAGCAGAACCCCTTCTTCACAAACCTCCAGCCTCTGTGCCTGCCATGTCTCGGCAGGTACTGCCAAGAAGGGTGAACCCCACGCCCTGTGCATCTGATTGCCCAGTGCACACAGCATTCCAAACTCCCTCCATGGTCCAGTCCATCAGATCTCTGTGGTCCTGGGTTCCTCGTCTAAGGCTGACTTGTGAGTGATCCGATTCTAAGCCCAGGACGGCCGCCGCTGGCCACGTCCTGTTGGAACCAGAGGTGGCGGTGGAACGGTAAGCCCTTTCTTCTCTACTGATGTGTGGGCCTCACTCTGTTCTTTACCCTGAGGAATCACAGACCTACACAGACTGTTCTCTTTCGAATTCCCTGGACCCACCTGCTACTGCTTTGGAAACCTGAGGTCCACTTGCAGTGCCTTGTTGGCAGTGACCTGAGAGCAGGGTCAAAAGAAGACTGCTCTCTGGAGGCCACTTAACATCCCAGCTCCTGGTGTGCCTTGAAAGCAGCATTTCCAACCTGGCGCTCATTGTTCCTTGTTAGTCATTACCAAAACAGACCAGTATTGATAAAAGCGAGCATAACAGCTCACAACACCCCATGCATCAGAGGCTCTTCAAAGACCAGAGTAAAACAGTTGCTGGTATGAGATGCTCAAGACTAATGGTGAACCTGGTTTCCTGGCCACGCACCACCGCAAAGGTTCTAGGAGGTGGCTCTCGGGTATTCCAGGCTTCTGTTGGGAGGAAAGGCAGGTGACAGCTCCATTGCTTGCTGTGGCTTAATTTTAAGTGCCACTGGGCATGTGTTTTTCTCTTTTCTCCCCTCAGCCAAGAAAGACTTTTGGACAAATATTCTGTGGCTCATTAAATAATCTTGGAATCCTGTGCCTCGGCTTATACCGCATGATAGATAAAGAAGAGCGCAATCCAGAGCACAAAAGGGAAGTATGCTCGTGCACCCCATCCAAGCATAAGGGCCAAAGCGACTGCATTCAGGGATGAAAGAGGTGGCCAGAGCTCAAGGCCCCTAGTTGCAATGAAGGGTGCAGGGAAGTAGATATGTAGGATCAGTATAAATAATAGGAACGAACCCTGATGATTGGGATCCAGTTAGTACTGGCCATGTGAGGAGAATGGGATCTTTATCCCCAGTGACGTTTGAGACATACACCCAGATTTTAAGTCTGAGTTATTTTACAAATTACCCCTGACCCATGGCTGTGCAACTTTTAAAGTTGAAAGCCGCTGTCCACTTGGAAACATCTACTTGTTCGCTGCTGGGCTCACTGGGTAAATGTTTATTTAGTGACTCTTCTAGCCACTGTGCTTGGTCCCTCTAAGTCATGGGAGTAATATGTAGAGATTTCAGTTTAAAGAAAGATCAGTGTGACAGCAGGAGGGAAGATAGAGAAAATGTGTGTGGAGGGAGGAGGGAAAAAAAAAGATGGTGCCATTTGTAGACAGCACAGTGATGGACTTCCAGGCTGAGAGTCTCATGGTGGGAGTGGGCAGGACTTCGTAGAGAAGGAGAAATTAAAAATACCAGAGTGGAAAAGGACTGTTTCAGGAGAAAGGGGAAGGAAGTCAAATCACTCCAAGTGGAGTTGTGGTGAATACAAAGAAAGACAATTTCTCTGCTCAAAGGAGAAGAGAAGGGAAAGAAAGGATACCAAGGTCAACCTGGCTGCAGATGAAGGCTGAGCTTCCGGGAATGTTTACATAACATAACACAGGATTTCTCAGCAACAGATGGCTAAGCCCCTGCTGAGAGAAGAGAGAGAGGGAACAGTTCACAGGGAGTGGAAAAAGAGGTAAAAGTTACAGTAATTGCTGCAAAGGATGGAAGAAGGAGTTTATGGTGGATTCATAGAAGCAAAACTACAAAAGGACAGGGGGATGGAAAATCCTGATGAAATTCAAGATCAGTGGTCCTCAGAGTAAGGAAACAAGAGAGAGAAAGAGTGATGGGAAGTTGCGGGCAGAGAGTGATTGATTAAAGTGTAAGATTGTAGCCAGCAGGATATGTCAGGAAGTCATAACATCAGTATGTGGCTGGGAAAGTGGTTAGGAGATAAAGATCGCTGGGGAGTGGAAGTCAAAGAAATTGGTCTGCCTGTTGGAGTCGTAAATCATGCAGGAACTGCAGGCACGTCAGGTGACCGCGGCCCTGAAGTTGGAGAGAAAACGCATCCCACGTGCCAAAGGCTTAAATAAACATGGAGCTCTGTGGATGACACTGATGAGTCAAGAGGGAGGGTGGCATGGCTGTAGAGCGTTGACCACAAAGATGGCAGAGGAGAATGAAGCTCAGGAAATGGTACTGGAAAGCACGAATGATACTGACATCTCCTCCCTCCATCTCTGTCTGTCTGTCTGTCTGTCTATGTCTGGGCTCCATCCGCTTCCCCCACAGCACCTCTGGAAATGCTGTGGACTGTGGTGATTGGGAGAATAGGCAAGCCCATAGCCTAGAGTTAGAAAAGCCATTAGAAAATGACCAGCCCAAACCACGGTCCTACCTCACTCCCATTAAAATGATGGGAAGAGCAGGACCCAGAAGGGAGACAGCATGTCCAAGATCAAAGAAGGTTGGTCTCAGAGGTGAGGATGAAAATACCAGTCTCCCAGTTACTAGTCCAGGGCCTCTCCTATTGCACCACACCAAAGATTTTTTTTTTTTAATAGTTAATCAGAAACCAAATAAAGCAAGGCAAAACAAATCTTTCCTTTTCTGTCCCCCAGCAAAGTGACTTTCCTCTTTTGGTCACTGCCCGCACCCACACTGTCCCAGCTGCAGGGGTACAGAATTCATGTTTGGCTTTTCTTACAGGTTTGTGATTACCCGGCCAGAAAATGAGTTCAGCCTGCTGCCCTCAGATCTTGTGTTCTGCGCCATCCCTTTCAGCACCTCTTGTTATAAAAAGGATAGTAAAGCTTCACCCCCATGTGAGATTATAAATATAATGCCACTGAAAGAAGAGACAGTCCCAGATGTAAGTCCTGACCAAACACCTCTGGTTGACCAGGCCAGGGAGAGTATATCACAACTGCCCTGTAGGCCAGTCCCTTTGTTGGAGCCCAAACCAATCCCTGCTACTGGTTCTAAGCAAGCAAAATTGACTCTGGGCAGTAAACGTTCATTTCATCACCATTGCACATACCCAGGGGAAACTGTGGAAGAAAATGGACAAGAAAGCATGGAGGAAACCACAGTGGAAGATGCCTATGCCTTTCACCATTAGACTAGACTTGTTGCTATTCCCCAGGGGCCCTGGCTCACTCTTTACACAGCATCTCAAGAGATGGTGACTTTGAACACGGGAGATAACCATGGAAGTCTGCAATTGTGCGCCAACTGCGCAGTGGAGGGTAGACCAGCAAGCCCACACTGTTTAGGAAGAGACAAAAGTTTGATCTAATCCCACTGGACCTGATGTGATAAATAAAGAAATAGATGATAAATGCCTCTGTAAGGGAGTGCATCGCTCTGTGTCTCTTAGGCAGGAAACATGATGGTTGGAGCTATGTCAAAGACGTTCTTCAGTACTTGACTGGGTTTCCTCCAGACAGGGGATATGAGTCATCAAGATAAAAGTGAGAAGGACTTAGACATCAGAGACAAGACATAAAGAGCCCCAAATCAAGCATCTTACATTCTTTATCTTCAAACAAGCAACTAGTGAACTAGGATATTATCATCTTCTCTTTTTCCCTCATGCTTTTTTGTCTCCTCATCTCTTGCTATAGGAGATGAGAGCGGCCACTTGGAGAGATACTTGTTTGAACTGGAAAGCAATTTGTGTATAATGAAAGCTTAGGCATGGCCTGGCACAAAAATGAATATTAGAGTATCCTCAAATGGGGTACCTGGGTGAAGTCAGGTAGCTTGAAATATATAACCCTCCAGATCCTCTTATTGAAGAACAAAGACAGCTCACGAGAGGTAATAAAACACTTCCCCATGTTCCAAGAGGAACCAGTCCACTTCCTTGTAAACTGCATCTTTAGGCCATTTTGCCTGGGTATTTCTCTGTCAGCAGAGTAAAAGCTCAGCACATCCAGAAGTGTTTACTCCCAGTTGGTGAGCTTCCCAGGCGGCGCTAGTGTTAAAGAACCCACCTGCCAATGCAGGGAGTCATAAGAGATGTGTGTGCAGTCCCTGGGTTGGGAAGACCCCCTGGAGGAGGGCATAGCAACCCACTCCAGTGTTCTTGCCTGGAGAATCCCATGGACAGAGGAGCCTGTCACCCAACTATGGTCTGTAGGGTCACAAAGAATCAGACACGACNAGTTGGTGAGCTTCCCAGGCGGCGCTAGTGTTAAAGAACCCACCTGCCAATGCAGGGAGTCATAAGAGATGTGTGTGCAGTCCCTGGGTTGGGAAGACCCCCTGGAGGAGGGCATAGCAACCCACTCCAGTGTTCTTGCCTGGAGAATCCCATGGACAGAGGAGCCTGTCACCCAACTATGGTCTCTAGGGTCACAAAGAGTCAGACACGACTGAAGGGACTTGGCACATATGCACGGTGAGGCTGGTAAGCAGTGCCTTCTTGGGTTATAGATACGATACAGGGAGAAAGGAGGAGGAAAGAGAACAATAAACCATATTTCTCTTAAATGGTTTTACATAATGTTTATGATATCCTTGACATTTTTCACAACATCCTTGCCGATTTGGTATCACTACTTCCATTTGACAAAGGAGGAAACTATGTCACAAACAGAGTTCCCAGAAAGGATACCCAGTTAAATTTTAATTTCAGATAAACAACAAACTTTAGCATGAGTGTATCCAAATTACTGAATTCAGCACATAAGTGATCGAATCCATATTTAAACCTAGTTAATTCAACCCCAGCACCTATAAACATGTGCCTCTAGGAACACAAGTAGAGGAAAGGAAACAAAATATTCATCTATGGAAAAAAAAAAAAAGAGTTGTACTGGGAAAGCTTTAGTTGTAATGTAATTAATATATGTAGGGAAAAAAGAGTGATTATAAGAAAAGTTGTCAGAGACCAAGGATCTTTTTAAAATATTTTCAAGTTTAGCTAAGTCATCTTCATCTTTCTCTTTTTAGATTGACTTTCTTTGTTTTTCTGTATACACGGAAAAATATATTTCCTTGCAATTCCAAAGTTATAGCTAGACTTGTTGTCACATCAGAGATTTAACTGGCCTATTTCTGTGTATCAGATCTTGATTTCTAAAAGAAAGAATGAAGAGGACTCAGCTTTGGCTTCTCCATCCCAGATATCGGTGGATGGTAAACAGGATACCTCTGAGTGCAGGACTTGTCCTCAGGGAAGGGAGGCTAGTTCATGACCTAGGAAGAGGGGCCACCAAATATCTACTGGGAAGACAGTACTATTTCTTTGCCACATTTCCCTGAGCCATTTTATCCATATATCAGTTTCAGTAGAAACAAAATATTCCTAGGAAGGGATGGACAAGCCCTATGCATATTCAAATGCACAGACTCATAGTTTCTATATATTTTTTCTAATCTAAACTTAGCCTCTGGACCTTCAGAGTAAAAGCTTAGCCCTCAAATGGTCTCACTTTCAATGTAACAGAGAAATTTGAATGAAAAGTTCTTTACTTGCCAGCATTTTAGGGGAATGGGTACCAAAAATATGGCTAAAGAAATATGGAGGTATAAGCAACCATTGCCAGTATGTGAGCATTTCTGTTGCCAGTCTTGAAAAATAAAGTTGGCAGAGGGCCTCCTAGACTTATGTGCCAAGTGACACCATAACTCTAGAACCAAACCCTTTACCTAGAGAGTTAATGTACCCTTTACATTTTAATACAAGTCATAACACTAGATCCTTTGGTAATATGGCAGATACTTAATTCATAATGATTATTCAATTCTTATCAATTGAAGAACTGACATGAAGACAAGACAAAATGTACAATGAATTTAACAGTATGTGACTCAGTGGTTTTTATGATTTTTTTTAAAGATATTGACCTTTCTGAAATTGTATGAAAGCTACAGTCTTCCTCCCCAGAGAAAATTAAGAGACGTATGTATTACATAAAAGACATCATATAAATGGGAGGGAGGTCATGGGTCACGCTACAGTTTCTCCATCATCTTCCCAGACCCCTGATATAGATCTTCAATAACCAGTGGAGTAATCACCAGAAAGGACATGGGAGTCAGGAGACCAGAGTACTTGTTTTGGGTACTTTGAGAAATAGCAAAAATGCCGCCTATCCAATGGGTGGTTCACGTAAGCCTAGAGAAACACTGGAGCAACATTTAAAGGACTAAGAAGGAGGACAACCAGGTTACCCTGAAGAAGCTGGAAGGCAATGTGTGATGATCTCTTTAGGATTTGGTGCTCAAAATGTGGTCCCCAGACCAGCAACATCTACAGTACCTGAAGGTGGGCTCCATCCCAGACCTGTTGAATCTGATTCTGATTTTAACAAGATGTGTAAGTGATCCACACATTTAACTTTGAGAAGCAGGGCTTTCAAGGAGCATATATGTGTTTATGTATATATGTGCAACATAGACTATGTAATATATATCTGTAATATAAATTGCACATCCACATAAACACCTACATATACACATATGCATACACACATAAGCACACACACATGATAACTTCTGGCAAATGAAAAGGTCTGGAGGTTTCGATTTTAATGAAAACTATGCCCCACAACATTTAGCTCTTTGGCATGTTCACTCTTATTTAAGACCTACAATACATTCCAAACATCTCTAATTAGTTATAAAATCCTTAAGCTGAGTACCTTTCAAACCATAAAGGAGTTAAGGGAGGTTAAAGTTCAGTCAAGTTGGTGAATATTTTCCTGGAGGAATAATAAACAACTTCAGCTCCAAGGCATGGGTTGTTCCTTCCAGGTCAGTAAAACAAAGAGCCCAACCTCTCAAAGCCATCTGTGTGGGTTCCTAGATTGGCATGCTTAGGGATCACGAGCAGGAGAGGAGAGGAGGCGAGAGAGAGGGAGGGAGAGCCCTCACGCTAATGAGGTTTGAAAGGATACAGGATGAGTCCAGCCCTGCCTGCTGAGAAGAAAGGAACCTAGCAGCTGATGCTAAGTTCAGACTAAACTAACCACAAGTCCCCTGGGGACGTCACAAGGTAAACCCGATCGTCTCTGTCATTTACAATCATTATCAGGCAGACTGCTCCTGTAATTTTACTGGGGCGCCAATTAACAGACCCCTGAAGCTCGCGGTGGCACGGTGGGGAGGGAAATGTCCCAGGCCTCCTCTGGTTTTTGAAAAAGCAAAACCAGGCAGCCTTTTCGAGGCTGTCTTCTGATTATTACCTCTGTGAAGGCGGGGGCAGGGGATGACTTCATCTAGGCATACAGGGCAGGGCGTCTCAGCTCAGGTGAGTGGCTGGAGTCAGGCTTTTCTCTCTGCCTTCACTTCCTCTGTTTTCCAGCGACCTCAGGGAGCCTCTGGAGAGCCCAGCAAGCCTTGTTTCTTTCTTCCCTGAGATAGGAAAGTGCTGATCAGCTTTCCCTCTTTCTCATCTTCAAGAAAATATCTTTGCCACATTTCATCTTGCAGGAAACCCGGGAAAGGCCATCGTGCACCAATCAAGAAGGCAGCCGAGAAGGACCACCGGTCTCTGAAATGTACTCCTTGGCCGCCATCCTTCCTGACACCAGTCTTTCTCTTGCCCTCCTGACATGGCCAGGCTTTTTCACTAGTCATCTGCATCACCGCTTGATTCCCACTGCTCTGATTCACTCCTTAAGCCAGCCCAGGCTCTGGTTGCAACCCCCATGATTCTGCTAAAAAGACTGTAAGATCATCAGTTCCTTTGAAGTTCACTGAGACTTCAAAGGTTAAGAGTATTAAGTACTCTCCAACTTGCAGCTTGGGTGGGATTCAGCACAGCTGATCCTCCCAGCCCCTGTCCCATTCAGAAACACTCTCTCCTCTCAAGTTGCGTGATACAGTGATCTTTTAACCGTCCGTTCACTTTCCTGACTACACATCCTCAACACCCCCTTCAACTTGCCTTTTGTACAACGCGATTAGGTATTAGCATCACTCAGAGCTTGACTGTGGACTTCCTTTTTCACTCTCAGGGCTCAGTGAATGATCCACATAATTAAATTGGAGAGCGTCTTACCTGAAGTTTGAGGACAGGGACTACTTACCTGTAGCCATTATTTCTATGCAAGAATGTGGGCCCAGATGGCCAGAATTTTTTTTTAATTTTAAGAGAAATTGAGAATTCTGATTTTTATATAAAATATGATGCTGTTAAATATGTTTCTTATAGGCATGAGAAACTAAATATAGCAGATGAATCCCTACTCCAAGAAAAATGTTTAAAATTGGTTAAAAAAGATTTTTAAATACCTGTTTGAAGTAATCATAGAGCCACACAATCAGTAAGCACTTCAAAGGCTAAGGTCCAAGAGAAAAGAAAAGCACTGAGGTGAGTTCAGCTTGCTCCGATGTTTTTCCCTCGGGGCATTTGCCAATTACTAAGAGATCAGGTTGAAATTCAAGGTTAAGGGCATTCAGCAGTCTCATGGGGCTGGACGNCCCTACTCCAAGAAAAATGTTTAAAATTGGTTTAAAAAGATTTTTAAATACCTGTTTGAAGTAATCATAGAGCCACACAATCAGTAAGCACTTCAAAGGCTAAGATCCAAGAGAAAAGAAAAGCACTGAGGTGAGTTCAGCATGCTCCGATGTTTTTCCCTCGGGGCATTTGCCAATTACTAAGAGATCAGGTTGGAATTCAAGGTTAAGGGCATTCAGCAGTCTCATGGGGCTGGACGGGGAAAAACTGGAGGTGAGGTTTATCCAGGCAGGCGGGAATTGAAAGGACTAAGTTTCAGAGAACAGAGAATGGAAACAATGAGTGTGCTGCTTTTTCCCTTGAGGATATTATTTATTACTAATATTTGCGGCATAAGAGGCTCAGCAAACAAAAGAAAAGGCCAATGAAAAATCTAAAAAGCCAAGCAGAGCTTTGGCCAGTTTCAAAGTGCCGGTGGGGTGAAGTTGGCATCCAAGGCTGGGTGAGGGCAGTGGGCTCAGTTGAGACTCTTGAACACTTTTCCTTGGGGATTCGACTTCAAACTAGAAGTAGACCAGTCCTCACGAAGCCTGAAATCACCTTTAATGCCTCCCATTCCTAGACTGTATCAAGGGGACCAACCCCTACTCTAAGTAACTTACCGAGTTAAAAAGTCAATAGATTCTCTCTATTGGAAGTTAGCATGATTCAGAGTGTCTACACTTTTTTATGTACAGAATCCAACATTCAATAAAAAATAACTGGAGTCAGTCTCATCTCTGCCTTGTTTGATGTTTTTCTTGAGCAAGATAAATGAGCCTCCAAACAGACCAGCAAGCCTTGCTGCCTTCAGGTTTCTGAGACTCAGCATTGTCCACAGTATCTTTTATTTCTTTTTTGCCTTCAATAAATAAGTAAATAATTACCATTTACTGAAGCTAAGATGCTTCAGTCATGTCCGACTGTTTTGTAACCCTATAGACTGTAGCCCGCCAGGCTCCTCTGTCGATGGGATCCTCCAGCCAAGATTACCAGAATGGGTCACCATGCCCTCCTTCAGGGGATCTTCTCAACTTGGGGATCGAACTAGAGTCTTCTGTGCAGGCGGATTGAAGGTGGATTCTTTATTGCTGAGCCACCGGGGGAGCCCAGGAATGATAGCAGAGAGATTCAAATGACTTCAAATCAAGAGAAAAGAAATAGATAATGGAGATGACTCACAGATGATCTAGATACACCACGCAAGACACAGACTTTAAAGTAACTGTAACAGACATGTTCAAGAGACTGGGTGCCACTTCCCATAGGACACTGGTGGCGGAGCTGAGGGATAATGTTATTCTGACACAGGGAAGGAGGGGTTTCTGCCTGCTTGCTAACCATGAAGGAGACAGTCTGGGAGGCTGGTGCAACAGTGATCCCAAAGGAGGGAGTCAAGAAGGAGGGGATATATACACAGTTATGACTGATTTTGTACGACGGAAACCATCACAACATTATAAAACAATTATTCTCCAATTTAAAAAAAATTTCAAAAGGTTGCTGGGGTGCTTTGGGGCCTGGAGCAGCAGGACAAACTGGAGCAGTGCCACAGAAGAGAGGTCTGGAGAGAGGCTTCTGTGAACTGACGACGCTATCCAGTTGTAGTTGGACGGCAAGCCATGCGGGGTACCACATGGGCTGGAACCAGCTCCAAAATGCACTGAATGAATTCACAGACATCTCAAGGGCCCTGGCCAAGATCAGCAAGGACTGGAGAGGGAGGGAACATCCACACCATCAGTCGACAGCATCAAGGAAGTGAAGGATGGGGACTTCCCTAGTGGTCCGTCAGTCAAAGAACCCTCCTTCCAGGGCAGGGGGACACAGCTTTGAGCCTTGATTGGGAAATTAAGATCCCGTGTGCTGTGAAGCAACTACTGACCCCCATGCTCTAGAGCCCAGGCTTCAACGCAAGAGAAGCCATTGCCATGCAGACACGCTTGTGCTATACTAGAGAAGCCCTACACTCTGCAGTGAGACGCCGTACAGCCAAACAAAAAAGGATGGATGAAGGATGCAGTCGTGCAGCACAGACAGCTCACTACAGCTGTAGAGAACCTCAAGAATATCTTCTTGGGGCCTCAGATTGTGAGGCGGTCCCTGGACTTCATTAAGCAAGGGGTTGCTCCTGCAGGCCCCCTGGAACCTGAGGGATCTGAAACAGGGGTGCCCCTGGGATGGGCTAATGCATAAACACTGCCACGTGGACATGACCCTCATCCATAGCTCCTTCAGGAGAAAACAGGGCATCTCAGCTGAGCTGGCCAAGCAGCTGTGGATGATGCTACAAAAGTCCCTGGCCACTGTCCCTATGACCCCATTTTGCTGATCTCTTGTTGGGATCTGGCAAGGGAAGAAAAATTGGTGCATATTTGACCAAAAAAAATGCAAACTAGCTTTGTTCTTCCTAGAAGGTCCAAGAATTGGAAGGAGGAAATATTTGCAAACAGCCGACTCATTGGCAAAGACCCTGATGCTGGGAAAGATTGAAGGTAGGAGGAGAAGGGGGTGACAGAGGAGATGGTTGGATGGCATCACTGACTCAATGAACATGAATTTAAACAAACTCTGAGAGATAGTGAAGGACAGGTGAGCCTGGTGTGCTGCACTCCACGGGGTCACAAATAGTCAGACATGACTGACCAACAGCAATGTTTGCTCTGTTGGACAGAATCAAGGCTGCTNCAAACTCTGAGAGATAGTGAAGGACAGGTGAGCCTGGTGTGCTGCACTCCACGGGGTCACAAATAGTCAGACATGACTGACCAACAGCAATGTTTGCTCTGTTGGACAGAATCAAGGCTGCTAGAATTGAGGGCACATAGGCAGACTGCAGGTTATCCAACAAGGAGTGGTCCATCTCCCACCTGGAAGTCATATGGAAGCGTGTCCTGGATGACCTCATTGCAGCCAAAGACCCCATGATTGAGTGCTTTCCTCCTCATTATGAGATTTTCAGAAACCTCCTCAACCACCAAGCTCTGAGAACCTGGATACAAATCTCGTGGGAAGATCTAGAAGCAAAAGAAATGATGATCCTGTTTGACGTGGGTCTTGAATACCAACCCAAGCACAGAGATGGTGGGGAACATGGAGCTGGTCCCAGAAATTGACATCAGTGCCCTAGAGGTTATACCTCCTTCAGATGTGGTATCAGAACTGCTCCATATGTACATGTCAGCTCCCACTTCAAACACCATTGTCTGGCTGCAGAAATCACTAGATGCAGACGCCAAAGATGGCGTGAAAGAGACTAAGCCCAGAGCTGACCCATGTGGGAACGTTCCCTGCCATCATCTTCTAGATTTTCCAACAGATTCTTTAAGTGGTTACTCAGATAAGTGAAGATTTTAAAATAAAGGTACTAGTGTTTTCAGTAAATAATTAAAAAAAAAATGTTTCACTGTGGTAAAAGTCACACAATATAAAATGTACTATTTTAACCATATTTAACTGTACGGTTTAGGAGACTAAATTACATTTACATTGTTGTGCAGTTCTTGTGGTCATCCATTTCCTGAATCTTCCACCTTCCTGAACTGAGACTCTGTCCCCATTAAACACTAACTCCCCACCCCACCCCCACCCCAGCCCCTGGCATCTACCAACGTACTTTCTGACTCTATGAATTTGACTCTTATAGAGATGAAACTCAGTTGTAGATAGAACATCTGAAATACTGGCAATACCCACATTGTTACGGGTTATGTTATGTTCAGGATATGACAGCAATCATCATAACTGCCAGACCTTTATGGAACCCTGGGTCAGCTTAAAGAGGAAATATTTTAAAAATGAAATGGAGGCTATTCTTTCAAATCATCCCACCCTCATCTTCTCCCACAGAGAAGAAGTCCAAAAGTCTGTTCTTTACATCTGTGTCTCTTTTGCTGCCATGAATATATTCCCGTCTTTCTAGCACTGAAACATGCATATTACCATGTGTAAAACAAATGACCAGTCCAAGTTTGATGCATGAAGCAGGGCATTCAAAGCTGGTGCACTGTGACAACCCAGAGGGATGAGGTGGGGACGGAGGTGGGAGGGGGCTTCAGGATGAGGGTCCCCATGTGCACCTGTGGCTGATTGATGTTGATGTATGACAAAAACCACACTATTGTAATTATCCTCTAATTAAAATAAATTAACTTTAAAAAATGAAATGGAAGAATGAACCAAATATGGATGGGCTATTAGACAACATTGCTGCAAGGAGGCTGCAGCAGTTACCTGGAGGAGGTCTTCTGGGATCTGGAGCAACATCTAGGTGAGCTGATGGCAAAGAAGTGGCTGTTAGGCTCAAATACTGTAGCCATCATCTGTGTTACCATGGAAGCATATTTCAATGATGTTACCAAAATTCAAAATCGTATAGAAAGAGGGTGAGGGCAAGTGGGGGTGGGGTCCCTAATTGGCCACCACACAGAAGCACGTCTCACCCTGGAGCACCAAGGAGCACAAACAGGGTGCCAAGAAGACCATCAGGGAGGCTGAACAGCTTCACTTCCTGTTCTGGAAGTCTCCAGATTTGGTCAAGATGCAGGTAGGCACAGTATCAGTACTGCCACCCTTGCAGAAGTCATTAACTTAGCAAACCCTCTGTGCTCTGCCTGGAAGTTTCAACTTTGATCAGCAAATACCCAGGCATCAAGGATGACTGCATTGGCACACTGCTGGCCACCCAAGGGGACACCTACCAGGTCACAAAGTCAACCATCAGTGAGGCTCTGGAGCAGGGCCGGATGGCAGGAAATCCAAACTATGTGCTCATCTTCAAGGGAATCATAGCTCTCAGTCTGAATGTGGTATGACTTCTCAAGCAGCCGATGGTTTCCAGCTTTGTGTATCTCATTCTGCACGCAACCACCCGCCCTCCACCCTCAGAAATGTGCTAAAGCGAATGAGACTCTGGTGGTTCTCAATGGGAGTTTCAGGTCCTCATGCTTGTTTGCTGTGGGTCTAGCTGAAGTCTCCAAGGTGTCTGAACACACGGCTTTTTGAAGAACAAGTGCCCTACTGCCTGCGGATCCTCTNCGGATGGCAGGAAATCCAAACTATGTGCTCATCTTCAAGGGAATCATAGCTCTCAGTCTGAATGTGGTATGACTTCTCAAGTAGCCGATGGTTTCCAGCTTTGTGTATCTCATTCTGCACGCAACCACCCACCCTCCACCCTCAGAAATGTGCTAAAGCGATGAGACTCTGGTGGTTCTCAATGGGTGTTTCAGGTCCTCATGCTTGTTTGCTGTGGGTCTAGCTGAAGTCTCCAAGGTGTCTAAACACACGGCTTTTTGAAGAAAAAGTGCCCTACTGCCTGCGGATCCTCCAGCTCTCTCATTTCTGTGTAAACATCCTTCAAGAGGCAGGACTCTGCTGGAAAATGCCTTACGGTTGAAAGTGTATCATGGTGGAAGAGACGTGTAGAGAGGGAAGAGACCCTGTCTTCCTTCCCTGGGGGGTCTCTACCCTGCTGCTTAATAAAAGAGTTGAAACTTCTCCACAGACCTGAAAACAAACAGGAGAAATTTACCAGAGAATGATAATCTATCAAAAAAGTATCTTAAAAGTACAAGAACTAAAACTACAAGTGTCAGTTGGGTTAACAGCTGTTTGAGTGAAGAGAAAGGTAAAATTAGTGAATTAAAAAATAGGTTAGTAGAAAAAAAAAAGTACAGAGTAAATCCTGGAAAAGAAAAACATGCATAAATGTGTTTAGGAGACATATGAGACATGGAAATAAGGTGCAAAAATGTACTTAAAGTCCAAGAAAAATAGGAGAGAGAGAAAGCGTGAGCATGTGGGACAGAGAAAAATATTTGAGGAAATACTGAGAATTATCCTAAACTGAAGACATCAACACATATATTTAAGTCTCTGTGAACCCCAACCATGACTAATGAAAACAAAATTCCTAAACACATCATGGTAAAAAATCTTCAAATTAAACTAAGATGGAATATTTTAAAGGCATCTGGAATTTTTGAGTGTTTTTTTTTAAGACNACATCAACACATATATTTAAGTCTCTGTGAACCCCAACCATGACTAATGAAAACAAAATTCCTAAACACATCATGGTAAAAAATCTTCAAATTAAACTAAGATGGAATATTTTAAAGGCATCTGGAATTTCTGAGTGGTTTTTTTTTAAGACACATTATATCCAAAAAAGTTACAACAGGATTAAAGGTTGACTTTTCTACAGAAACAATGAAGCAGGGAAATAGCACATTTAAAGTTCTAAAAATAAGAAAGCTAAAAACCTATCATTTTATGCCCAGAATGATATTTTATAGATAAATGCAAAATATAAAAATTACCAGACAGAAAGTGAAAGAATTTATCACTTTCAGACTAATGTTTTAAAAGAAGTGCTAAAAGGCATTATTTAAATAAAAAGAAAAATTCATAAATGGAAATGCAATAAATAGTGAAGAGCAGAAAAAGGTAAATATATAGATAAATGCAAGTTAACATTGTTTTTCAATCAGTTCAGTTCAGTCGCTCAGTCATGTCTGCCTCTTTGCGACCCCATGAACCACAGCACGCCAGGCCTCCCTGTTCATCAACAACTCCCGGAGTCCACCCAAAGACATGTCCATTGAGATGGTGATGCCATCCAACCATCTCATCCTCTATTGCCCCCTTCTCCTCTTGCCCTCAATCTTTCCCAGCATCAGGATCTTTTCAAATGAGTCAGCTCTTCATATCAGGTGGCCAGAGTATTGGAGTTTCAGCTTCAACATCAGTCCTTCCAATGAACACCCAGGACTGATCTCCTTTGGGATAGACTGGTTGGGTCTCCTTGCATAGTAATATAATTTTGTGGGATTTAAAATAAACATAGGAGAGAGGTCAATGGAATTTAAGACAGCTAACATTTGTGTCTTGCTGGAAATTGATAGGAAACAGTGGTAAAAATACTACTTTTTAGTAACTTTATTAAGTGAGAGAAGCACATCATAATTTCTTGGATAAATACTAAGAGAATATTACAAGGAATGCATAATGAACGAGAAAAGAGCAAAATGGAAAAAAAAAGTTTGATTAATCAAAAAGAGGAGTTCAGTTCAGTTCAATTCAGTCACTCAGTCGTGTCTGACTCTTTGCGACCCCATGAATCACAGCACGCCAGGCCTCCCTGTTCATTACCATCTTTCGGAGTTCACTCAGACTCACGTCCATCAAGTCCGTGATGCCATCCAGCCATCTCATCCTCGGTCATCACCTTCTCCTCCTGCCTCCAATCCTTCCCAGCATCAGAGTCTTTTCCAAGGAGTCAACTCTTTGTATGAGGTGGCCAAAGTACTGGAGTTTCAGCTTCAGCATCAGTCCTTCCAAAGAAATCCCAGGGTTGATCTCCTTCAGAATGGACTGGTTGGATCTCCTTGCAGTCCAAGGGACTCTCAAGAGTCTCCTCCAACACCACAATTCAAAAACATCAATCTTCGGTGCTCAGCCTTCTTCACAGTCCAAATCTCACATCCATACATGATCACTGGAAAAACCATAGCCTTGACTAGACAGAACTTAGTCGGCAAAGTAATGTCTCTGCTTTTGAATACACTATCTAGGTTGGTCATAACTTTCCTTCCAAGCAGTAAGCGTCTTCTAATTTCATGGCTGCAGTCACCATCTGCAGTGATTTTGGAGCCCCCAAAAATAAAGTCTGACACTGTTTCCACTGTTTCCCCATCTATTTCCCATGAAGTGATGGGACCGGATGCCATGATCTTCGTTTTCTGAATGTTGAGCTTTAAGACAACTTTTTCACTCTCCACTTTCACTTTCATCAAGAGGCTTTTTAGTTC
>SJYW01028416.1:0-10584 GCA_006410735.1 Raphicerus campestris | reverse complement strand
GGCCTGAGCCCCTGAGATGCTGGCACAGGGCTGTCTCTCATGCCGCATGTCCCATGCCAGCCCCCACAGGGATAATGACGCCCTGTGAAGACTGTCTCCCAGGCTGCAGTGGTGACCGCCTCTCCTCTGAGGGGTTAGCCTGCAGATGAAGCTGAGTGGTGGTGCCCAGAACCCCGTGGGACTAGAGGAGAAGGGCAGATCTCGCTCCTCTCCTCCCTCCCGAGGTTCCGGGGTAGAGCAGACCCTGCCCCACAGATGGCCAGCCTCCCCTACTCACCTCTGCATTGCCCCATTGCCACCCCCATAACGACAGAGTCCGAACTGAGTTCTAAGTGTCCCAGGAGAAAGCAGGAGGACGGGATGAGGAAGCACACAGTGGCCATTCCCCATCTCTAGTCCCTGTCTGGACTCTTTGGCATCCAAAGACCTCAAGGAACCAGAGGTCAAAAGCATCTGCCGAGATCCTCTCCTGCCAGGTGACCATCTGATGTGCTGTTCTTCCAGGCTCATCAATGGTGGGATTTTTCAGGCACAGTGACCTTCAGCCCTTCCCCCCTCCACACACATACACACATAACCATGTACCCCAGCAATGTCTGAGCTCACCTCCCCACAGTCAGAGGCAGACTCTCAGCAACAATCAACTGAAATTTAGTGAGAACATGTGTTGGGGGTAGGGGGAGGACAATGGGGTCTTCTCTATTCAGGTAGAATGGGAGAGAGCTGAAGCAGCCCCATCTTGCAGGGTGCATTGGTGCCCTCCCAAACATCTCAGAGCTGGCTGTCCAGGCCACCCTGGGGTGCCAGTGTGGTGCCTCCTCCACTGCTCAGAGTAGCCCATTCCACTACTGGGCACCTCCAACTGTTCACATTTTCTTCCTGGCAGCCTCTAACTTACAATGTGAGGTGAGGGGTGGACATGTCACTCCAGACCAGCCTTTGACACAAGAGAAGCAACTGGCATGGAACAGGGGTAGAAAAGCAATAAGTTAAAGCCAAGAACTGGCAGAGGTGTGGCAGGATGGGCGAGGGTGCTCCAGGGCTCCTGAGAGTCGCTGGCTTGACCCAGGAGGCAGTGGGGAGGTGGCTGATGACAGGGTTCCAGGCAGGAGGTGGATCAGAAAGTGGAGCTGTCGACGCCTCTGTGAACCCCAGCATATTCTTCAGGCCTGAAGCTGTAGGGAGGGGGCGGCTCCAAGGGAGGCAGACCCAGGACAGGCTTCAGAATAATCTGCAGGGAAAGGAGGAGACACAGTGACTTCTTAGGGCGAGCCACTGGTCATTGCCACCCGTGTGCTGGTGGAGGTAGGTTTACCAGGGAGAGGAGTGACCCCACGCTGGTGGCAGAGCCCGCCCCAAGGCCTAGAGACATGGCATAAGGACACTCGTCACTGCCCCAGTGGCTCTAAAATTCAGAAAAGGGAGGTACAGACAGCTGAGGGACAGAGCAGGTGTTGGGATGGATACCCACCTCACTGTAGGGGGGCGGGGGCTCAGAAATGGGTGCTGCGACCCTCTCTACAGGAGCAATGGGGGGCTGTTCCGGGAGCACTGCTGGGGCCTCCTGCTCTGACTTTCTGCAGCTGAGATACAAGTGCTTAGTCACGCCACAGATGCACAGGAGGGGTATGATGATCAGGAAGATGATGACAAAAATCCTGGGGTAAGGAACCACCACCATCAGGCCAAGTCCAGTCACCACACCGCCTTTCCTCCCTTGACCCAGCCCCACCCTTCACAGCAGGAAGTCCAGTCCCATCGGAGGGCCAGACCCATCGGAGGACTGTGCCCAGAGCAACTGGCCCAGGGCTCACCTTAAGGGGCCGGAGAAGAATTCATACTGCTTCAGCTGGTACTCTTGGCAGCAGCTGCTCCCACAGCATCCATTAGGGCAGGTGCTGGGAGTGGGGTGGGATAGAGGCTCTTGGTATCAAGGCAGGGGCGGGGGAGGAGGGCAGAAGGATCCTAGCTTCCCTAAAACCCACCAGGTGCTCAGGGCACAAGCCACACCTTTGGCAGAACAGGGTTACAGGCCCCTCTGGGCTTAGTGGGAGGAACCTGGGGCTGGGATCCGGACCTGGGTTTCAGGTTCAGCTCAATACTGGCCTTGTGCACTCCTGCCAAGGTACACTCCTTACTGGGCCTCACTTTCCTCATCTGTAAAATGGGTATAATGAATGTCCTGCTGACCTTACTGGACAGGCGTGGGACTGAGTGTTGCAGTGGCTACAGCATCACTCTAAAGAGATGAAGGGGGAGAGGGATAGCAGAGAGGGTCCAGGAGCAAACTCTAAAAGTGAATGGTGAGATGATGGGGCCCACAGAACAGGAGGCAAGAGGGACTCAGTGTTCCTGAAACATCCAGGGCTGACTCGGTAGAAATACTTTGTTGCCCAGAGATCACCCCCCTCAGCCCCTCCTCATTATGGAGAGTGACCCCCAAGTGTGAAACTGCCCATGGGTTGGTTGGTGGAAGGAGTGAGGGGGTAGAAGAGTGGACTCCCCCTCTCTGGGTGGGGCGGGGGGATGGTTTCTGGCTAGAAGGGGAGTAGGTGAGGATGATGAAGGCAGGCAGGGCAGGATTTGGGGTATATTCTCCCAACAATGGAAGTTACAGCCCAAACCCCAGACTTACAAGAAGAGACCACATGTGGCTGCAGCCTGTGGAAGAGAAGAAGCAAAGGTTTGGGTCATAAACTGGGGGCCAGGGTTTCCACCTAGATGCCACCCAGGTACCTCACAGCCCTGAGGATCAGCATTTTCCCTCCAGCCTGCTTTCCACCTCACTCCACACGTCCCCTGGGTCAACGGTTGCAGCCCTGGCTGCCTCCTGGTGGCCCCAGCTCTCCTTCCCCTTCTCTTCACAACTCCTATCACATTTGCTCACCCCTAGGTCTGTAAGCTCACACCACTAACCCACCCTTCCAACCCACCACCATCACAGCCCCCCACCGAAGTCACTCCCAACACCTTGGCAAGGTCCTATCCCACAAATCCCATCACCAGAAACCTTGCAGGAAGCTCCCCTCAGTGGCTCCCTGGGTCCCAGACACCACGACCAACCCACCACCCTCTGGGAGTTCCCCAGCTCCAGGGGCAGGCCCTTGTCCCTGAGCCTTTCAGAGCCCACTGAACTTCCAGTCATCCTTCAGACCCAGANGTTGCCCCATTGCCACCCCCATAACGACAGAGTCCGAACTGAGTTCTAAGTGTCCCAGGAGAAAGCAGGAGGACGGGATGAGGAAGCACACGGTGGCCATTCCCCATCTCTAGTCCCTGTCTGGACTCTTTGGCATCCAAAGACCTCAAGGAACCAGAGGTCAAAAGCATCTGCCGAGATCCTCTCCTGCCAGGTGACCATCTGATGTGCTGTTCTTCCAGGCTCATCAATGGTGGGATTTTTCAGGCACAGTGACCTTCAGCCCTTCCCCCTTCCACACACATACACACATAACCATGTACCCCAGCAATGTCTGAGCTCACCTCCCCACAGTCAGAGGCAGACTCTCAGCAACAATCAACTGAAATTTAGTGAGAACATGTGTTGGGGGTAGGGGGAGGACAATGGGGTCTTCTCTATTCAGGTAGAATGGGAGAGAGCTGAAGCAGCCCCATCTTGCAGGGTGCATTGGTGCCCTCCCAAACATCTCAGAGCTGGCTGTCCAGGCCACCCTGGGGTGCCAGTGTGGTGCCTCCTCCACTGCTCAGAGTAGCCCATTCCACTACTGGGCACCTCCAACTGTTCACATTTTCTTCCTGGCAGCCTCTAACTTACAATGTGAGGTGAGGGGTGGACATGTCACTCCAGACCAGCCTTTGACACAAGAGAAGCAACTGGCATGGAACAGGGGTAGAAAAGCAATAAGTTAAAGCCAAGAACTGGCAGAGGTGTGGCAGGATGGGCGAGGGTGCTCCAGGGCTCCTGAGAGTCGCTGGCTTGACCCAGGAGGCAGTGGGGAGGTGGCTGATGACAGGGTTCCAGGCAGGAGGTGGATCAGAAAGTGGAGCTGTCGACGCCTCTGTGAACCCCAGCATATTCTTCAGGCCTGAAGCTGTAGGGAGGGGGCGGCTCCAAGGGAGGCAGACCCAGGACAGGCTTCAGAATAATCTGCAGGGAAAGGAGGAGACACAGTGACTTCTTAGGGCGAGCCACTGGTCATTGCCACCCGTGTGCTGGTGGAGGTAGGTTTACCAGGGAGAGGAGTGACCCCACGCTGGTGGCAGAGCCCGCCCCAAGGCCTAGAGACATGGCATAAGGACACTCGTCACTGCCCCAGTGGCTCTAAAATTCAGAAAAGGGAGGTACAGACAGCTGAGGGACAGAGCAGGTGTTGGGATGGATACCCACCTCACTGTAGGGGGGCGGGGGCTCAGAAATGGGTGCTGCGACCCTCTCTACAGGAGCAATGGGGGGCTGTTCCGGGAGCACTGCTGGGGCCTCCTGCTCTGACTTTCTGCAGCTGAGATACAAGTGCTTAGTCACGCCACAGATGCACAGGAGGGGTATGATGATCAGGAAGATGATGACAAAAATCCTGGGGTAAGGAACCACCACCATCAGGCCAAGTCCAGTCACCACACCGCCTTTCCTCCCTTGACCCAGCCCCACCCTTCACAGCAGGAAGTCCAGTCCCATCGGAGGGCCAGACCCATCGGAGGACTGTGCCCAGAGCAACTGGCCCAGGGCTCACCTTAAGGGGCCGGAGAAGAATTCATACTGCTTCAGCTGGTACTCTTGGCAGCAGCTGCTCCCACAGCATCCATTAGGGCAGGTGCTGGGAGTGGGGTGGGATAGAGGCTCTTGGTATCAAGGCAGGGGCGGGGGAGGAGGGCAGAAGGATCCTAGCTTCCCTAAAACCCACCAGGTGCTCAGGGCACAAGCCACACCTTTGGCAGAACAGGGTTACAGGCCCCTCTGGGCTTAGTGGGAGGAACCTGGGGCTGGGATCCGGACCTGGGTTTCAGGTTCAGCTCAATACTGGCCTTGTGCACTCCTGCCAAGGTACACTCCTTACTGGGCCTCACTTTCCTCATCTGTAAAATGGGTATAATGAATGTCCTGCTGACTTTACTGGACAGGCGTGGGACTGAGTGTTGCAGTGGCTACAGCATCACTCTAAAGAGATGAAGGGGGAGAGGGATAGCAGAGAGGGTCCAGGAGCAAACTCTAAAAGTGAATGGTGAGATGATGGGGCCCACAGAACAGGAGGCAAGAGGGACTCAGTGTTCCTGAAACATCCAGGGCTGACTCGGTAGAAATACTTTGTTGCCCAGAGATCACCCCCCTCAGCCCCTCCTCATTATGGAGAGTGACCCCCAAGTGTGAAACTGCCCATGGGTTGGTTGGTGGAAGGAGTGAGGGGGTAGAAGAGCGGACTCCCCCTCTCTGGGTGGGGCGGGGGGATGGTTTCTGGCTGGAAGGGGAGTAGGTGAGGATGATGAAGGCAGGCAGGGCAGGATTTGGGGTATATTCTCCCAACAATGGAAGTTACAGCCCAAACCCCAGACTTACAAGAAGAGACCACATGTGGCTGCAGCCTGTGGAAGAGAAGAAGCAAAGGTTTGGGTCATAAACTGGGGGCCAGGGTTTCCACCTAGATGCCACCCAGGTACCTCACAGCCCTGAGGATCAGCATTTTCCCTCCAGCCTGCTTTCCACCTCACTCCACACGTCCCCTGGGTCAACGGTTGCAGCCCTGGCTGCCTCCTGGTGGCCCCAGCTCTCCTTCCCCTTCTCTTCACAACTCCTATCACATTTGCTCACCCCTAGGTCTGTAAGCTCACACCACTAACCCACCCTTCCAACCCACCACCATCACAGCCCCCCACCGAAGTCACTCCCAACACCTTGGCAAGGTCCTATCCCACAAATCCCATCACCAGAAACCTTGCAGGAAGCTCCCCTCAGTGGCTCCCTGGGTCCCAGACACCACGACCAACCCACCACCCTCTGGGAGTTCCCCAGCTCCAGGGGCAGGCCCTTGTCCCTGAGCCTTTCAGAGCCCACTGAACTTCCAGTCATCCTTCAGACCCAGACTGGGCTTTCCTGGCTCTGAGAAGTGCTGGGCCCTCCTCTCCAGAAACAGCTCCCCCTTCCCTCTCTCTTCTGCACTAGTTCTGGCCACATGGAGGCTATCATTATAGAATTTCACCTGATTACCATAAAAGTATGTGTGTAAGCCCTGCTTGGAGTGCTCTCTCCCCAGGAATCTGAGAGGCTGGCTGCAGCACCTTCTCTGACCATCTTACTTAAAATTACATCTACTCTCACAAAGCACTTCTTCTCTCCTAACTGTGCTCACTTTCTCTGCATAGCTCCTGTCAACATCTAACATACTACGTAATTTACTTTATCTTGCTAGTTGTTTGTCTCCTCAGTAGAAAACTCTACCAGGGAAGGGATTTTTGTCTGTTGAAAATCAATACTCAGGATTTTGGCAGAATGAATGAAAGAACATTCATTGACAACCTGGTTTCCTTTCATCCTGGTTGCTCCCAGGCAGTGGGGGGAGGAAGGGAAGCAGGCATAGGAACACAGCTAAAAGGAGGTCACCTGTCACCCCACCCCAGCCTCCAGGGGGATAAAAAACCACAGCTCGAGAATAAGAAGCCAACTTTTTTTATGAGACCACCATATCTCTTCCTTTGGGGATCAGGGGAGGGTCACGCAGCATATAGGGATCTTAGTTCCCTGACCAGGGATTGAACCTGTGCCCCCTGCAGTGGAAGTGGGAAGTCTTAACTACTGGACCACCAGGGAAGTCCCAAGACCACGATATCTTTATATCTTGAAATAACAGTTCTCTTGCTAATGACAACAATAAAGCTTAGAATACCAACGACAGCCAATAACGGTTGGGCTGACCCCCCTTTTCTGTGCTCAGTCCCCTATGCACACCTCCTTCTTGAAAGCCTTGGCCACTAGGGTCAGGAGCAAGAATGAATCCCTGCAGGTTGGCCCAGAGAGGGTGACGTGACTGCAGAGTTGGGGACAGCCAAAGGGGTCCAGGCACTCAGCAAACCCACTTTCCTTCATCCCAGCCGCTGTCCCTCCCTCTCTCCTGGCCCCCAACTGGTGATGCAGAGATTAAAGCATCTGCCTGCAATGTGGGAGACCTGGGTTCGATCCCTGGGTCGGGAAGATCCCTGGAGAAGGAAATGGCAACCCACTCCAGTATTCTTGCCTGGAGAATCCCATGGACAGAGGAGCTTGGTGGGCTACAGTCCATGGGTTGCAAAGAGTCAGACACGACCGAGCGACTTCACTCACTTACAACTGAGAAAAAGACAGCAGATTTAACAAATTAATCTTGAGCTCCTGGTTGGAGGACCAGGGGATCCTCTCCCAGATTATCTCCCCTTCACCCACTTCCTAAACAGGGGGTGATCTTGACTGAGGTGGCATCAGACATTGGGGTGATTCTGGGCAGCTTCAGCTTAACTTACATGTGGACCGAAGGCATTAGCAGCCTGCCCCATGGAGTTGTTGGAAGAAATCAAGAGAAGGATGCACAGCCTAGTGCTGGGACAAACCCTCTGCAGGTGATGGAGCAGCAGCAGGGCTTCTAGGGTGACATCGCCCGGCAGTCAGTGAGTGTTGTGGGGAGCTGGCCAGGCCCTTCCCTCAGACACTCACAGAGGTGAGAAATCCATGTTCTAGAGCCACGTCAGTTTCCAGGATGATCTCCCATCCCAGAACCAGATAGACTGCCCTTCTTCCGCCAGGCTGTGGGGAGAGAGGGATGTGGGGGTGCTGACACCCTGCCTTACCCTTGAAAATCAAATTTCAAGATCATCCCAACCTTGGGTCAGGCAGCCAGATCAAATCCTATCACCTGCTAGAATCCTACCCCCACTCCAAAAAGGGAAGAGGGAGCCTCCTTTTCTCCAGGGCACAAGCATCGATAACACAGTCCCAGAGAGGGCCAGGACTTCCTCCAAGGTCACCCAGCACTGGCAAGAAGCTGGGGAGACAAGCTGGCGAGACGTCCAGATCTCAGTCCAGACCTCAGGTCCCGGCTTTCTGACGCTGCGGGAAGGAGCAAGAAGGGCGAGACAAGGCTAATTGGGGGTCAAAGACCCCAGTCTCCGAGAGGCGCTAGATGTCAGAAAGCGGTGTGGGGGAATAGGTCCTACGACACAGTACCCCACTAGGTGAAGGAACCCAGACCTTCTCAGGACCTCCCTCCGCGTCCTCTACCTATTACCTCCCCGGCGAAAAAGAGAAAGGAATTGCTAACTGCCTTTGGTCACGAGGAGATCCCGACAATGGAAGGTAGTGATCGGAAGTCAGAAGCAAACCCCTGACCCACAAGAATAGGGGTCTGAAAGTTCCACAGTTTTACCTCCCAAGCGCTCACCTGTTGGAGGCCGGCCAGCAGGCCAAGCAGCAAGAGGCTGGCGACCCAGGTGTCAGACATTCTTGCCTGGGGGCCACCGGGCTTCCGTGTGTAGGGGCAGGAGGAGAGAGGCGGGGCCGCGACCTCTCCCACGACTCTCCACCTATAGGACCCCACCTCGGGATGGGGGCGGAGCTGAGGCACCCGGCGAGAGCCCAACCTGGGAAAAGGAGGGGGAAGGGAGGGGAGGGAGAGAGGAAGGGGAGGGGAGAGGGGAGGAGGAAGAAGTTTGGATTGGGAAATTGGAGCTATAAAAGATTATCTGATTTTAAATATGTATATATTGTGATGCCAGTTCAAGACTACTGAGCTACCCTTTCCCAGCCCCTAACTGCTCCACCCTCTAAGTGGTCCCAAGCTTGAGATGGAGAGGGGCTGCAGGCCGAGCGAGCTGGACCACTGGAAGTCCCTTCCCACATGGACTTCTGGGGGGCAGAGGGAGAGCGGAAGCGAAGGCCTCGGAGTGGACTGAGGGGATTATAACGGAGGGAGGTGCCACTTTTTGTTTGGTTTTGTTTTGCCGAGAACAGAGAGAGGGGCGGCCTGCTTGATTTCTGGGGAAGGAGAACCGGGAGTAGGGCACTGGTACGGTCTTGCCCCGCCCCCACCCTCCTGGAAATCCAGGAAGGAGGCGTTGGTACATTTCCTCCATTTGACTACAGGGGAAATTGAGGCCCCAGGATTCTGAGACTAGTCCCTGAGTCCGCAGAGCTGAGTTCGCAGAGCCAGGCGAGCCGGGACGCGGGCGAGCAGGCCCACCCAGATTCCTAGAAAGATCCCCCGAGGCCGCGGTCCTGGCCTGCAGGGGCTGGATTCCGATCCGCCCGCGCGCCCAGCCCTGAGGCGCGTTGTGCTTTCCGGATCCTGCCGGCAGGTGGCAGCATCGCTCAACGCGGGATTTCCCCCCGGAGCCAGGCGGAGCGGAGCGGGTAACTGGGCTGGGTCTCCCCCGAACTCACTCCTTGGGGGACCAGGCTGGAGGGTGGGGTGGGAGACCGTCTCGGTGGGCGATCGGCAGAAGGGAGAGCCAGACGCCCAAACAGATGAGACATAAGGAAACCTTGCGGGAAGTTGGAGAGATGGAGCCCGGACACTTGGGGTAGGGGCGAAATGGAGATGGTCACTGGGATGCTGTTCTTAGACCTGGGGAAACGGGGAGGGATCCTGGAGAGGATCAGTTCTTAGGTGTTCCTAAGTTCCTGCTGTGTCTCAAGTCTGACTTCGCCCCTGAAAACTAGCCCCAACCTAGTAAAAAAGGACAGGATTCTTTGGCTTTTTCTTTCTTCTCTCCATGCTTTCTCCTTATCTCTCTTTCTCATCCCTCCCAGTCCAGTCATCTCTGTCTTCTGTTTAACCCCTCCTTGGTTTGCCACGTTTCTCCCCTCTCTGTCTCCATGCAGTTTCTCTCCATTCCTACGTGTTCCCTGCTTTCCCATCTCTGTTTCTCCTCTTTGTTAATCTCTGCCTGTCTTCGTGGAAGAGTCTGTTTTTCTGTCTGTTTCCATCTCCCTTGCCCCTGTTCACGCCCGCGTCTGTGTCTCACTGCCTCTCCTGATCTCTCTCGTGTCTCTCTCTCTCCTTGGCCTCTTTCTCTGCTTCTCATTATCTGTTGGCCCCTACCGACAGAATCTTCCAGTCTCTGATCCAAGCGGAATTGGGGTCTGGCCCCAGAGAATGTCTTCTCTATTTGCAGTTCCTGTTGACTGATCTTGGAGAGGGAATGGGGAGTGGGGTCGTGGAGCAGCACGTCTTTCCTCCTCCCCCAGCAGTTGGCTATGGACCTAGCGCACTCCTCTGCCCGAGGAGACCTAGTGCAGACGGTTCTGGAGCCTTCTCCCCCCAGCACCCACGCTGCTGCTTCCTTAGTGAGTTGTTGCTGACTTGGGCTTCCAGGGCCCTGTTGCTCCAACACCCAAGACCTGAGGTATCTGTCTGGAACCTCCTGCCCCTCTGCCCAGGCCTGGAGCCTGACAGAGGTGTAGCCTTTGGGGTAGAGGAAGATGGGTGAGCTTAGGGAGAAGGATATCCTAGAGAGTGGAATGAGGATGCTGAGAAGGGCATGCAGGAGCTTCAGGGGCAGACGTATGAGGCTGAAAAGGTGAAGGGACCAGGCAGGTTGGCACCCTGAGGAGAAGCAGGAGGAGGGCAGGATGATGGCATTGCTTCCCTCTGGCGTCCACTGACA